>JAACJT020002598.1:0-11721 GCA_009936485.2 Gymnarchus niloticus
GGCCCCCCCCCCCGCCCCCCCCGCCGTCCGCCGCCCGGGGCCCCCCCTCCGCGGCCCCCCCCCCCGCGCACCCCAAGAACCACCCCCTGAGGCGCCCCCCCCCCCCCCCCCCCAAAAAAAAAAAATGGCTACATTGTCAGTGTCAAGGACATGGTCTCCAGGGCATGTAGTCATCTACTCATCATAGCTTGACTGAGTTGGAGCTCACCAGCTTCTCGTAGACAGAAATGCTAACTGTCTAGTTTAATTAAGACGTTCACCAGCCTTTAGAACAACTCCACTTATGGGAAAAAAAGAATTAAGACCCGTGAAATATCTACAGTTTGAACCTGGGAGTGTTTAAATTTCTTTTTTCTACCTGCTTTGCTTCAATAGCTGCTCGTTCCACAAACTGTGCCTTCTCAACCAGGGTTCATATGGCCAGAATGAGTTTTCTTTCTTTCTTCAAAATAACAGCCGGAAGAGCCACATATAAAGGAACTGAAGAAATGTATAGTTCTCCCAATGTTTTCAATGGAAAATTAAAAACTTTAATTATATAAAATGTCGTATGTACTCACACAAAGATTTACTACCACTAACGTATAAAAAAATTCTAAATTTAACTCACTAACTTCATTCTGAAGTTCTGTTACTCTTTAGAGTGTCTTAGGAAACCATGAAAATTGAGTTATTAATCTTTATGTAAATTTAGACCTTATATACATCACATATATATGTACTTTATATTTAAATATGGCTTTGCATCTTCATAATACAGATACATGACCAGTTAAGCCCAAGCTTAATTTCTCCATTTCCCAAGAAATACATTTCCACAAAATGCTAGCTGTTATTGATGTACAGCACGCTCTGCTGTTTTTTTATTCCCAAACTTTCAGAAGAGAGATATTAATCATTTTGTGAATCTGAATGCAGCACTGCTAAATCTGTCAAACCATCGTTGTGGGTTTAAAAACACTAGTGAGGCACTACCAAGAACCAATTCATGTTATTTCTGATTTATAATCAGAGCCCTAGGATGAGCCAACACACTGCCGTCATGTTTTCGCTCTTAATGCCCCGTTCGGTCTTATTAGCAGCCACAATGCCTATTTATTATTTTTTTTCACACCTGGTGATGCACACTTGGCCATCAACTTGCTGGATCGCTAAATACAACGTCATTACTGCCCATGTCTCCGATGACGAATTGATCTTGGCGCGATCAATTTTTCTTTGATCCATGTTTTTTTTTTTTTTTTCCTTATTTTACCAGGCAGAAGATGTTTTGGGGAAATAGGCATTACATAGCATGTATCTTATACCAGTGACCAGTGTTTGGCTTATTCCATCTACCTAAGTGTTAATTCCCACTGGACTGCTGCATGTCTATAGTGTATTTTTTTTTAATTATTTGTAGACTGTTGGTTGTTTTTCACCCTGGGTTCGGTTGAACAAGCAAGTATTCCAATGCAGTAGTTTACATGGTTAATAAAATGTTGTTTATCGTCAATCTTGTATTAATGGCTCCTAGTAAGCCTACATTCGGACTCCCAAACAATCAGGTCTCAAGTAATCAGATCTCATATGTAATTGCAATACGAGTGTTCTGTTGTTTCATTAACTTTTATGGCTTCTACTCTAGAGAGCAAGTAGAATATATCATTGTCATTTCTGAGGAATTTGATCGTCTCAATTAGTTGCTTGATGTTTTTAACCATCCATCTATTTATCTTGGGGATACTGGTTGAGAGCACATTAATTCCAGTTATATAAAATCAGTATTGTTTATTAACACTCAAATCAATACCTGACTGATGTAGTTAGCAGGAGAGTGTTGGAGTTCTGAGATATAACCAGGTTGCTGGAACTCAGGCTGGGAACCTCTCATATGTACTTCACCATCTCAAATATTCACACACACAACAATTTTGCTCATTTCATAAATTTTAATGAGATAATAAATTAAATGAATCAATATGTGGTTGCACTGCATGTTTTGTTGACATAAACTTGCAAATTCAATTGTGCTTTGCACCGGTACCCAAAATAACTGTCATTGAAGTACACCCCCGATGGTAACTATGACTTACGGCACCTTTACAAATTAGATTTACAAATTAAGGACTGGGTATAACACTACACAAGACTAACAGAAAAAAAAAAAACTGTTTTGGAAAGGGTGCAGGGCAAGTGGCAAGGAGACATGATCTCTGGGTAATGTCCCTGATTGATGGCGTGACACGCGGGAGAAATCTGCTTGTTGCTGACAAACTTTCTGAGATAGGAGCCATTCTTCCAGGTTCATTTCTGATTGCTCACCGTCAGACAGCATCCACTCCATTGAAACAGCTTTTCCCTACACCTTGGCAACCGTATGAAAGTTTTACTGCTCAGAGTTATGTTTTCATTTCCCAGGAGACCTTCAGGATGATTTATTTTCAATTTGCCAGAGCATTTTTGTTGTTTGAATTATTTCTTTGGGATTACTACTTGGGATAAAAAAGCAGCAGCGAAAAAAAAAATAAAATAAAAAAATAAAAAAAACAAAATAAAAATGTAAGTGATGGATCAGGGAGGCATATTAGAAAAAATTGCGACTATAGCCTGAAATACACAATCAATAGAGGTCCAGAGAAAGCACACTTTGGATCTGTACTAATCTGATTTTAGGATGTCTTCAAGTACTTGGGTTTTAGGTGATATGAGACTTTGCTGGACCCTGAGAGAAAATTTTTTAATCCACCAGCGGTGACATTTTTTTCCATTTTTTTTTAAAGAAAATTCACAGAGATGAATACGAAAGCAGTGCCCTCTTGTAGTCCTGCATTCATCTAAGAGACACAAAACAGAATGACAAAAGGACTGAGCACAGTTTGTTTCTTCCTCTGGGCAGCGATCCAGGATGTGTGTAAGTCAGCAGAGACACACGAACATGGTGCTCCTCAGCCATCGAGCAGCTAAGATACTGTCTCTCGCCATTTACCGGGAGAACATCCAGTGGTGTGTCTGCATCACGTATTCAGATTGAGCCACACACACACAAACAAACAAACAAACAAACAAACAAAAACCCGTTTTTTTATTAGTAATATTGACACTGAGCCACAATAACACATGAAAGACCAAAAATAGTTTAGGAACACAACATAGAACGTGAAAGCCAAACTTAACATACCTTTATTGTTGACTTCCTCTTGTTACAGAAAAAAAAAAACTTTCACGCGTTTGAGCAGTATTAAAATTAAAGTTACGTGGGTTAATCAGTTAAATATTAGCGAACACTCAACCACCATCTCTAGGAGAAACAACGCCGCTCGGTTAACAACCCAGCTGGATGAAAACGATATTGTGGCGGTAACTGCGATGAAAACGCCATGCGCTAGATAAATGAACCATTTAAGTGAAAGCCATAATATTGCTCTGTATCTGGGGATGTGCAAACAAGAAGTGGTGTTAATTGCTTGGTGTTTAACATTTTTGATACGGTTGTGATTATGATAAGAACTACTTATTTTTCACCTAGGAGGGGTAGATTAAGTAAGGCTAAAAGGCTGAGGAAAATGGTTTCTCTGTTCTTCATTCTACTAGATTTTATGTTTTTGTGTAACATCCAGTTGTTGAAATAAGCAGTAATTTAAAAATATAGGATAATTATTGTTTTGCTGCTTAGCTGATGTTTTTCCCCAAAAAACCTCTATTATTTTGCATTTTGATGGCTGAATGTTTTATGCCGGATCAGTTACGGGTGAGTATATACTTGGCGGATCTGTGCACTCTATGATGGACTGCTTTCCCTTGTGCCTTGTGCTACCCGGGATAGGCTCCAGACCCCCCGTTACCCTGTAGTGGGTAAGCATTTAGAAGATGGATGGGTGGACAGATGGTTAGACTACAGCATTTTCTGGTGTATGATGGCACCATTCAGGTTACACATGTATTAAATGATTCCACGTGCTGCCTTCAGTTCAATGACATCCCGAACACATGACCATTTATGTGTGTTCATGCTATTTCCCTAAAATTTCTCTGTGTTTTAGTTTGTGTGGGTGTAGCTTTTGATTTCATTGGCATTAAGTTGGACTGTGTAGCACAGTTGCCGCTGTGTATTGTATTTCTTAGTTTGTGTACCTGCTTTGTTAGCATTCAGGTGAACTGTTTAGCACAGCTGTCCGTTCTGAGTTTGTTAGTTTGTGTGAGTATCTGTTTTGTTAGCATTGAGCTGAACTGTTTAGCACAGCTGTCTCTGTGTTCTGATTTTGTTAGTTTGTGTGAGTATCTGTTTTGTTAGCATTGAGCTGAACTGTTTAGCACAGCTGTCTCTGAGTTCTGCATTTCTGTGCGAGGCTTGTTCATGTAAATGCCCCCGCATGTTTTATCAGCATTAAGCTTAACTGTCACTGTTGTCGCTGCTGTTTATGTGTCTGTATATGTTTGTCATTAACATTCAGGCAGGTTGTCGAGAGCGCTTGCAGATGCATTATAACCGCATTAGACTCGGATTCACTTCTCCACTGATCTGAAGCGGCGTGTGAAATTAAACACGTCAGCAGGTGCAATCTCCCTTATTTATACGTGAAATCGGCTTCTGATGCTGGTAAACCCCAGGCAGAGGTTGTTACCGTGCCCCCTGGCACCCACCCCAATCCTGGTGGACAACCGCAGGGGTCGCCTGCGATCCGAGATGGCAGCCGTCTCCAAGATCGAAATAGCGCCCTGTCACCTACAAGGACAGATAAGTGATTATCTGTGTTCTCGACGACAGCGTTGAAATAACAGAAACATGAGGACAAGTATTTTCCACCCGAGTGTTTTTTTTTTTTTTTTTTTTTGCCCGTGGTGCAGTGAGGAGTGGCCGGGACTGCAGATAAGCTGACAGTCCTTCATAGAGACGTAGATGATGCCTTGCAATGTCCATTCCTATACCCCACCCCCGGCTCACTAGCATGCTGGTCTTGAATGCTAATTGTATTCTATGGCCCGCAGTTACGATACTCTCACCTTAAAGCACTTTCACCCACCCCATATACAGTACTTTATCAGGATGCCCCCTCCCTTGAATCACACGTGGTGCGGTGGTTCAGGCCAGTGAGCCAGCCGGCACCCGAAACGGATAATCCACATGCCTCCAATTTCACAGGCCAGGGAGACCGAGTGGGTTTGGCTCACCAATGCCAGAGGCTGGACGCGAGCCGCAGTACTACTGGGAGGAGGCATGAATGAAAATCTGCTGCTTGCTGGTTGGTTCTCAGGTTACTGGCAGTGCCGGGCATGAGATCCTCGAAAACATGTTTCACTACGTTTCTCCTTGAGTACATTCAAACAGCTGTTATACGTTTTAATTTAATTTCTCACCCCAGACTTTGGAGAACTCCAGTCGAGGTCATCTTATAAGCTGCCCTATATGACCTGTTTCTGAAGGAAAAGAATTACTCACTAAGTCAACCGAATCTCATAACAAGAACTTAAGGTTTTGACTTTATGCAAAGTTAAACGGTTATGTTTATGATGCCACGTACAGTAATCAAAGGGACTGACCTTCATGCACCATATGGGGAGATTCATGGCTGAGTCAAAAGGCACAGGTTTATAAGAATCCATATTATTTAGCTACCTACCACATTCTCCATGTGAAATGTGAATGCACATTTTCAAACACTAAATCAGTAATATTTTGTGTTGGATGTATGGGTCTAACTGGCGAGAATAAAAACAGGTAAATATTTAAGATAAATATCATGATGGATGCCTTATACGATCATACTCAAAACAGTAGACCACAGGAAGTCTATTAGTATCATATGTCCTTGAGAATCTTTGATAAATTCCATACGCATTTTGTACCAGCAAGAGAACGAAGTAAAATCTCTTTTACTGTAAAAAGGCTGGTTTGTGTGGGGTCTTACGAATGGCCTTGTGAGCACTGTTAAAGAGCAAGCCTCAATTGTTGCCCTTTGCTGTATAACCACCGATGGATC
This sequence comes from Gymnarchus niloticus, assembly GCA_009936485.2. Taxonomy (NCBI): domain Eukaryota; kingdom Metazoa; phylum Chordata; class Actinopteri; order Osteoglossiformes; family Gymnarchidae; genus Gymnarchus; species Gymnarchus niloticus. The sequence continues at coordinate 5,961 of JAACJT020002598.1, forward strand.
AGTGCTTCATTGACAGAACTGAAATTTGGTGCTTCATCGAATGCATACAGGAATAATCCCAAGAGATGCACCTTTTACAGACTCTGGAGTTAATTACAGGATAAGAGACGGTTTCCATCTCTTTCCAAGAACATCCCTTATAAGTATTATTCCATACTGTAGCAGTTTGACATTTAGCTGGACTTGAGCAAGGCCCAGTATCCTTCCACTCTCATGCTCATGAAGCAGGGATGTGTATTTTCTGCTGAACCCCCTATTGGCTGAACATGACCGTCCGCTTTTGGCGTTCCTTTGACATCCTCCAAAAGTAGACCAGAGCCAGAACAGCTGGGAAAGCCCCTCAAGCATGAAAAATAGACAATAGAATGGAGGTGTCCTCTTAATAATTTAATCGTAGAACCTTATGACTGATAGAGGGCTCCTGGTTAGCTGAAAGGTTCATGCAAAGCTAAGGGCTATTTGCTGCTTTTCAGCAGAAGATGTAATATGTGGGGTGGGGGGCACTCACAAAGTCAGGTGGAGAAAGAGTTCAGTTCAATTTAGCTGCAAGAAACTTGCCTCATTGCAACAAAAGTGCAGACAATCAAATAAAATGAATTGCATTGTTGGGAGTATTGCATGGTTACGAACGTTATTTTTAAAATTGTTGGTGAGATCAGATTCACTAATGTATTTACAAGGGAGCATCATCATCTTCTTTGGGGGTAGATGGGATTTTTACGAGCCTTTCAGTCGTTTTCGAAGCATCCAGGGGAAGAAATAACATCAGAGCGAGAATTCTCATCACCTGAGTGCTGAGAGCGACGAGTGGAAATCGGAGGTCACCCGGGGAGACGGATGCGTGCCAGTCCACCAGCCCTAAGACGCGTCTTTGGTGGACTTCATCGTGACCTTCCCATCTGCTGCATGGTGCCACCTGGTGGCTTGGCACCACGAGGCAGTCATCCACTACCTCGAAGGTGGATGCCAGGAGTCTGACGTCACCGTTATCCCTCATCACCCGGGTCTTCTGGTCTGCTCTGTGAATCGACTCTGAGGCTTGTACTTATGCCTGCTTCTTCAACTGACTAACTTAATATCCACCCATCAGATCTAAACCATTCAGGTAAAAATACAATTATGCTAAGTTTCATATAATTCAATTTGATTCAATGCATGCCCTTCCCAACATATCTACCCAACAGCTCTTTACATTTACAGATATGAATACACAGCACTCAGGGCAAGCAGAAGTAGCCAGAGTACGGGAGCAGAACAACAAAAAACTCATGTGTTTGACTAGTAGTCAAAAATATCCTCTCAGGGTCCAAGGTCTACTGACTTCTTGCGCTCTGGGTCATGCTAACCATATAAGTTCTATTAGATGTTTAGATATCAGCAGGTATATAAGTGATGTAATGTTCAGCTATCCAGTTCTGGTCCTAGATATAAAGGAATTTCATGGTTTTGCAGTACTCTGTATTTCTAAACAGGACTGGAGTAAATGCCTTGCCTACTGTACTTATAATACTATTATCAATATTGTTTTACCCATTTTGTTTTCTTTCTATACCTTGCTGCAGTAGACTGCAATGAAGTCCAAACTGTCTTGGTTATACTGTATGTATTTGTGAAGTGAACATATAATATTCTAGCTGTAAAAATGTTTCTGTTCAGTTTGTTTCAGTGTTGGAGGGGTCAGATGGAGACGAAGTGAAAAATAATAAGCAATTTTTTACCTTTAAATAGAAGGTGAGTATTTTTCTAGAGAAACAATGGGAAACAATGTAATTAACCAACACAATCACAAATACCTTAACCAGTCTGCCACCTGTTGGTATAATTCAGACGTACATCCCTGTTCAGGAAAAGGAATGACACTTTGCATTTGCCAGATTAAATGCAACTCAGGAAGAACCATGTCCTAGACCTCCTATCAGGACTGAATACTTGACACCTTAGTGTTACTCAGATCCCAACCACCATGTAATGAAATAATTAAAAACAAAGAACCAAAAAATGTAATTAACAAGCAATCATGGCTCATAAGGCCATAGCATGCCAGGGGATTTATTGTAGCTCATTAAAATTTAATTTACTTCACAACGTCAGAATTCCCCAGAATCCGCCGCGGTCATGTTTCAGAGCCACAGCACTCGCTCCTGCAATAACAGCTTTTGCTGCATAGAGTGACGCTAATTAATTATAAACTTGGTGCCCAATTTGCCTTTTGGTCATTGTGGATGACCAGCTCCTGTAGGAATTCTTTTTATTTAGTTAGATTGCGATATCGAGTTCAAATAAATCCAAGGTGCTGTGCTTCACTGCTTTGCAGAAAGCCATCCTCCTGCTCTGGAGGGATGCCGTGGAGCTCGGAAATGACGTCTCGGATCAGTCAAAACATTTAGCTGACATTTCGAGAACAAGCCAGATTGGTTTTCAGTCTATAGTATTTAAAACTGTTTTAAGTTTTTGAGATGGAATGTCCCAGCTTTTTGTTCTGCAGACACAGGGATTCAAACCTCTGAATAATTTGTAATCCATTACAAAGCTGTGAAGGGTTTTGGGGATTTCAGTAAACGGCAAAGAAAATTCAAGAAAACAGGGACAAGCCCTGACTTTAGTGTCAAACATAAATTAACCAATCAAAGACCTCAAACACAGCAACAGCAACAAAAAAAACATTTGTGAATCCAGCATTCCACACACTCCCTAACCTTCCTCTAATCTGCCCAACTGACCCTGTTTAACCCCTGATGAGTACAGAAGCCTAATGAGGATCAGCTGGTGAATATCCTCATTTGATCAATTTTAATCAGCCCTTTAGCATTGGTCTGCCTTCTGTTGGCTCACACAGCCATGTGAAAATTCACAGCATTAGCGGAAGGTGCTGATCTGAAATTTGTGACCCTACAGTAAGAATGATGGATTTGTTTCTTTAATATGTAATCAGAAAGGTAGTTTTACACGTTCAGCCAAACAATTGCACCCAGATGTTTGCAGGTGTATGGAGCCAAAGATTAAGATGAGCAGAAAATGGAAATGCCATGCACACTGGAAAAAAAAAAAGATCGAGAACGTCCCAAATATCTTAGAAGTTTATAGAAAAAAATGATCTGCAACTAATAAAATGTATGTGGGCTCAAGTCTGGCTTTGATCAGCCTGAGATTTTCTCAGTGGTTCCCTAAAAATGAACTGTGTTGATCTGAAAACGTGTTCGGGCCCATTAAGTAAAACATTGTCAAAGCTCGACAAGAAAAGGCAGTACACTGGTATAGGAGTCCTGTTTCTTCAATTATTTAACAAACCACTTTGTTCCACTTAATTTTCTCTGACAGCAATGCTTCTGTTCTTAAGTGAAAGATAAGTTAAAGCTGTCTAGCTCCTCAGATATTAATAAATGAAAAAAACCTTTTATCATAGCCTGGCAAACATGGGGCCAGTTACAGTGCTTTGTGCTGCAGTGTTATCTGTGCACGACGTATCCGCACACATATGGTATTCCGCAGTGAGATTTCAACTGTGCTGCGGTTTATACATCAATGAGGAAATCATGGTGTATGTCTACATCAGCCTGTAAGACTCTTCTACGGCTGGGAAGACGAACAGAGCCACGTGGTACAGGGATGAAAGGAGAGAGGAAATGGGGATTATTTCAGCAGGGAAACAGTGGCAAGTTTACCAAAAGAAATTTGGAATAACAGAGAAAAAATGGATAGCCGGGTCAGCATCAACTAAAGATAAAAACGCAGGGAAATGTAATGTCCCTCGAGCTGCAGAAAGGATTCACCGGGTACAGCGTCAGGCATTGGGATCTTGGTGGATTTACCTGGGGTGATAGAAAATGAAGGTCAATCACATATATTGATCTAGAATAAGGATCAAGTGACTGAATGAGTAGCCTTATTACCTAAATTTTCCCCTTCCCAAGATGTCAAGCCTTCTCCAGCTTACAACCACAGAGACAAAACAAGTATGATGAATTGTCGTCTTTGAAAAACATTCTGAACAGATCTGCAGACGATATTTTGAATGGCACTTGGCTGATGTAATGGGTATCTCTTGTCCGAATGTCTCTTTCTATTCCTCCACCCACCCCTTCACGGTCGGGTGTCCACAGGTGCAGCGACAGTGCGGGCTGAGCACTGTTGTCCCGACTGAGGCACTACAAGAAGACTCGACGCTTCATTCCGACAAGCACACACGTTTCTGATTTGCACTGTGTCGGCATGTCCACGGGGGGTGGACAGCCAGTTGACCTCCAGATGTTTCGTCAAGCCTGTAACAGCTGCAGAAGTCCCTACTTCAGTTTTTATTTTTGCCACACTCAGATGTTTGATACAGCATCAGTGTAGCTGCTGTTATATCACTGTACGTTTTGCTAAATCTTGGTCAAGAGCATTAGGAAGAATATGACGGGGAAGGCACTGTATAAAAATTAAAAGAACTGCATTTAATTGAATAGTCGTTTGCTGAGCTCTTTAGTTTTGGAATGGAATCCCTTCCAGAGTGTACCCCAGTGGTATCCCCTATACTGACTGGCATACGCTCCTGGGACCTCATTTATCAAACTTGGTGTAAATGACGTGCGTAGGGGATGCCCAGTAATGCTGTGTTGAGCCGGAGCAGTTGGGAGATACGTACCTATGTGGTATTTGAGACCACCACTAAGCAACCAGGTCAAAGCATTTTACTTCTCAGTGAAAGACGCAAATAAGTTCACATTAACAGTAAATGACTAAACAGTTTAATACTTTGATCTAATGCTTTAACTAAACAATTCTCTTTTTCATTGCCAGTTGTTGTGGTACTTGGTGTGGAAATAGTATAGTCATTTCCTGATACAAATACAGAGATAAACTATAAATCCTGCTTAACATATTTTAGCCTTACCGTTTATCATGGGATAGCGCGATTTACTGTAGTGTCAGCATGAAATCATGAAAGGCAACAGCCGTTATCCAAAGTGTGATGTGACAATGGAAACCACTCCAGCCCCCACCCCCCGCCATATTGCCAGATATAAGATTGGATCTTGATGATGTCATCATGTGACACTGGCAGCCTCCAGCTTCTGGGGACCCAGTACCGTCTTTGCAAATGGAGTGCGTCATTTGTCATCAGCAGCTGTTTCCGGATCACCATGGGCTGTAATAAGGCAGACGTCATGCTCTGAAGAGAAGCTGCCCCCCCCCCCCCTCGCCTGAACCACTTCCACCCCCTTACTCAACACTTTTTTAGAACTCCATTTTGTCATTTATCACCCGGGGCCGAGTAATGGGTGGGGATCTGGGATTGACAATAAATAAAAAAATAAATATAAATAATATATATGAGAAATCCGTGTTTTCTGACTGAATCACACAGCCACTGCCCATTTATAAATCATGCCTGATGGCATCTTGTAATGTGCTGCCTGCTTCCCAAATGGTCCACCTTTATAAATCGACCGTTTGGGTCATTCGTCTTGGTGACGTTGTCGCCTGGGCAACTGTGCTGTCAGTACATACCATGTGGTACAAGAACGCAGACCCCACTGAGGGTGGTGTTTAAATCCATCTGCTTCCATTGTGGGTGTGATTAGGACTGTGATGTCTCTGTGGCTGTGATATCTCTAATGGGGGGGCTTCGAGTGTGTCAGAGGAACTGTTCCACAGCTGCCCCCCCCCCCCCCCTCCCCCCCCCCCCCCCCCCCGCGCGGCGGTGGGGCTCTGTTCTCGTCTGCCCGCTGCTGCGCGGTGCCTCTCCGGCGGGGCTGGTTTGCGCCGTGGCGGGGGTTAG
>JAACJT020002599.1:0-11712 GCA_009936485.2 Gymnarchus niloticus
AATTGAATTGAATTGAAAATTGAATTGACCTCTCGGGGTATCAGAAGTAGTTGAAGCCAGATGATGGACTGACCTGGACAGCTGCAAATTGTCCATAGACTGACGAGCAAATGAACGCGGGAGGCCTTAACGTGCTGGCTTAGAAACCTGTCAAGGGGAGATATTTAGGAAGGCTGGCCTCCGTTAGCTTTGGCTTATTTCATCTCATACCTCCATGCTGAAAAGAGAATCACAGCTTTGTTTCACCGCAGAACTGCTTTTCAGGGCTGAAGTCCGACTTGAGTGTAAATAAGTTTTCTTTAACGACTGAATGATCTGCAACTTGTCCTGGACTCTCCCTATTCTCTTTCCATAAGAGATCCCTGTGACTCACATCACATTTTTATTAATAACTACCTTCATTTTAATACTGTCTTTCAACATGAAAAAAAAAAACACTCATGAGATAAACTGAACATAGAAATTAAAAAGTAAGTACAACGAACACTGGAATTCATATTTCCTCGTCTTGATAGTCATCTCCTAGAAACGAGAAACTGAAAAGAATCTTGTATTGAGAATTCTCTACAGTCCAACTGACCTCAAAGACTCCTGCAAGAATTAAACTGATACCTGGCACTTCGTAGATAAAAGGCTGTTTTGTAGCAGGACATTAAATCCACTGTCAGACGCGTCGACAGGAAGTAATTCGAGAGGGAAGAAGTTTTTGCGTTAGTCCAAAAACATAACACCAAAAAAAAAATAAAACTACTGAAAAATCAATGCCGCCCTGATTGCTGCACAGATATACGGGATATGCTGAAAGAGATAATGAGAAAATTCAGCAAGTCATGTAAAACTGTCATTGAAACAAGAAAACGTCGATGCAGCACAGGTTTTTTCCCATAAAAAAATCACCTTGAAGAGGACTTACATATTTCATCAGTGACAGCAAAGTGTGACGTAGTATTTAATAATCCATCTTAATTTAAAAAATTAGGAGCTATTTCATATTTTCTTCATCAGCTGATATACTGTCTTCTGCTGGTGGTATCTATCTATCATTCAAGCTAGAAATTAGGTTCATAGGTACAGATGTCAAGTGTCAATATGCAAGGTGCCTGTTGTCACTGATAATGGACCTGCAGACCAACAGGTCACACAGCAGCACTCATAAAAGGTCTGAAGATGACAAGAGAGCAAGCAGAACATTTTGCTGAGGCTTGAGAAGGATGAGGTTCCTCCTCACTTGCATCAGGCTATTGGATATAAGGAACTAAAAGGGACGTTTCAGACAGACAACAGATGTGGAAATTAAAGGGACGTTTCAGACAGACAGCGGATATGGAAATTAAAGGGACGTTTCAGACAGACAGCAGATGTGGAAATTAAAGGGACGTTTCAGACAGACAGCAGATATGAAGATACTATAGTCAGGCTGAGGACTCCATGCCTGAGATTCTGAACCAAGGAAATGACCTTTTCCTGTTGTGCTCATTATTTCATTCAGTAAGTGTAAATTTACCCAGAGGTCACAGAGGAGCTGTGGTTACTGCCAGTTTTTAGTCAAAGTGAGGTGAACCTTTAATTTTAATTTCTTCTTTTAAATTATATTACTTGAAAATATCCATTATTCCCAATTATCAAGAAAATCACATTGGATGCAGGTTATGTATGGTTTTTTTTATTATTATTATTCTAGCACTGAAAAGCTGTGCCTTTCCCAAAGACATAAACATTTGTCTGTTAAAAGCCAAATTGGGTGAAGAGTGATGAAATAACTGTGGTAAACAAATGCTTTGTTATTTTTATAACAGCTTCGTTCTGTCATCAGTGGTGAGTGAGGCGATGACTGAAGCAGAACTGGGCTTCATAATGGTTAAATAATGACGAGGGGTACAGACAGGTTAATGCTCCTGAACTCTGTGGGCCCTGAGTCTAAACTGAATGCATCGCAAATCTCATTTCCTGAAATCCTGAGAGTTTCTCTTGACGAATGTTGTAGCGCAAAGCAGATAAAAACAGCATGATTTACAGTAACAGGAATTACTTTACGGTTTGATGAAACATCATTCATCTCACAACACCATTGCTAACTTCAAACTGTGGAACAGACAAAGCGAAGCAAGAATCATTACATAAATCACATGGAAGTTAATTTAATGACATTTCAAAATACACTTGCAAGTCTCCGCAAAGTGAGATAAGCTGCTTTGTTTAAGGAACAGCTTTAACTTCCTACATACTGATAGTAAACGCTGACCAGTAGAAGTCATTTAAAGAGAAACAATAACATTTGCTAGACTGTAGAGTGACTACTAACCTGTCTGAAATCATCCAGCTATACTGTAAGCAAAAGGTTGCATCATAAAATCCCAAGCAAGCCGCTGTTAGTCCCTGTGGAGCTGTCACTTGCTTTGAAGCTCGTTTTAGTGCAGGACAAACAACTTGCTTTATTTAAAGGCTAAGAATCCACTCTTCCAAAAATTAGGTGTGTCATGAAATCAGAATGCAAGATTAATTCAGTAAGACATCATTGTGATGCATGAGAGAAGAAGGTTAATTAGCCACAATTACCATCTCTGCAGGAAATTACTGAATCAATTGGACACAATTCAACTGCATCTATTTTTCCAGATGTCTATTTAAAGCCAGTGGAGCATTACCCTCCATTCTATTACATTATCTGCTGATGACCATGAAAAAACTGATTAGTCCCCCCCCCCCCCCCAACTTAATAATCAAGTTATATGTTTCAAAGGCTGATGTGTAACATGAACTAACTAAAGGTTATGCAGTGATAAATGTGGGAATATTGCTACAGGAGACGAGATGTGATATTACAGACACAACGCTGGTAACATAAACAAACATTCATTTTGAATCACAGTAAGCAATTGACCATAATCTAATCTCAACAAATATCAAATGGAAAAAAAAAAATACAGCTTTATTTAATTTAGGGTTCCTTTCACGAGTAATCTGAATTTCAGTAGTTTGATTACCGGAGAATCAGAAGCTATATAAAAATATGCATGAGTAATACTTCCATCGTCTAAAACGACCCTGGGGCTTCTCCCAAGCGGAGTAGGACACTGTAGGAATCCAGGCGATCAAAGGGTATATAGACACACAAACATTAGGAGCTGCTGTACTTAGAGATGCCGATTAGCGTTACTCTTTGGATCTGGATGAAATTGGGCTGCCCAGAGGAAACTCGTAGGACATGGGGAGAGCAGAAAGCTTCACACACAGGGTGGGGATGGGAAGCCCCTAACACCAGAGGTGTGAGGGCACAACACCACCTAGTAGGATACCATATGCTGTTAATTGTTGTTTTTAATTACATTTAAAGCCAGCATGCACTTTTTCCTGCTGGCATGGCTTTCTAAATGTATTTATTTCAGTGTTATTTTCAGCACCAGATCACAGACCTCATGCTGTGTTTGACGTCAAACCCGTTGACCGCGATAAGAACGTGGCCCCTCGTCTTCTCTCAGAGCCGCCGGTGCATCCAGGTTTGCCTGACTGATGTGTTTATTTTTTCCTGTGTTAATATTAGGATGGTGTGAAGGTACAGCGGGTAGCCTTAGACTAGCATTCCATCCAGGGTGCCTTCAGCCCTTGTGCATTCTGGGATACGCTTTGGGAAGATCACAGCCCTGTATTGGATTAACAATATGGAGATACTTTATATTTAACCTAAAAAACAAATGTGTATGAAAATATTTATACTGGAGCAGTAACTATGGAAGGAACCGAATGGATATATCTTACTGCACAAGAGAGGTTGTGAGACAAAAACAGTTTTCATTTTTTATTGCTTATGGTGACACGAAATCTGAAATTTGAACATTTTAAAATGTAATGAATATAGAGATTTCATTATAATTTCAAGTAGCAGTTCTGTTTTACTATGCATGCCCCCATCAGATCTGATTAAGCCAACTGACAAACATTTGAATCGATGATTGCTTGAATCCGATTTGTTAGATGGAACAAAATTACAGATGTATGGTAAGGCTGGGGTGATTTGGGAACCGTCGCTTAAAGCGATGAGACCCCACCAGCTTTTAGGAAGTTTGCTAACCCGTCTGACATGCAGACATACCAAACTCTTCGGCCGTACTCCGGACTTCCTTAATTACATACTAAATTCTCTCCACTTGCTTAGCAGTGAGTAGAGAAAGGCCAAACGAACATTTATTGACCTGCTCGATTGCAGACCAGCGCTTGGTAAACGGTTTCCAAATCACGGCCGATTAGGGAACATCAGACAGCAGGATTTTTGTGATGCAACGGACTCAGGACCTGATCACCCGATGCATCCTTGGGGGCGTTACCTTACATGCAGTATCGTGATGACCTTATATGGTGACAGGGAAACACAGGGTTACCATAGCTACAGTTTCCTGAAGACATCACAGACGTCCAGTCCCATCAGTCTTCAAGCAGCAGAATGAGCAGCATTAATGAATCATGATACAATGTGACAGATTTTCTGGACAGGCAGTACAGGATGGGTCTGAATAAGTAATTACTTCTACTGAAGGATGAAAGGAGTGTGTAATTGTTTTGGGGTGATTTTTGACCAGGAAGACAGATCTGGAAGACAAGCTGCTCACATACCAGCTGGTTCTGCTTTAATGGACCTGCAGCGAGTCCTTAGAACAAGCGGTGCCCTGGCTGGAGAGGAAGATCAGGGATGATCTCGGCAACGTGTGTCCTCACGCTGGAGTCGTGCAGGTTCTCAGTGGACAGACAGTGCTGAGGGTGACCTCCTCTGCAGACATGAGCAAGAGGACTTTGGGAGCTGGCAGGCAGACGCAGAGCCAAATCAGTCGGCAAGGGGGGCGGTGATGGTTATTTTGTCGATGACGGCTCTGTAGAACTACACCAAAGTGGCCTTGGGGCCATTGACTTTTCCTGTGAGCGTGGGGAAGACACGCTGTGCTATTTCCACGGTGGCATTGATGTGATGTTCTCTTCTCAACTCCCCCGGGTCATCCTCGGGAGCCTGGTGGTCTCTGCCACCCTGACAGCAGCGTTGTGCATTTTTGAAGACAGCGAAAGAGCACGTTAGCAGATGTCAGTTATTGTTTCTGTCTTTGATGATTTTGAGCAGCAGGTAGTTCCAGACAAACCTGCCGAGTTCCTAACGATCTCCCTGAGGAACATCAGCCATTCTACATAACCGTTCAGTCCCATAACCATAGGGAACCGAAGAGCACACATTGCTAGGTCGTATGTGCTGTCAGGGGAATAATTCAAGGTACCACAAGCATTACTGCAGCCATGCAGAGAGATGAGCCTCACTGTCGCAGTGCAATATTTCAATCTCAGCAGCTTATAACATGATGGTGCAAGATTCACTGTGCATATCGATTATACGTTTTCAGAGGCAGTTTTTTTAAATTTTGCCAAGGTAATATTTCCATTTAGTTCTTTAAATGTCTGTTGCCCTGCAGTTTTTCATAAATGGTGTGGAGGTATGGAATCTAGGAAATCTTTAGAAAATTCCTTTTTATATGTAAATGGGGACACCGCACTTAAACTGCCTTTAGCTGCTGTTTCTGTCAGAAAAATTACAATGATTGCCTTTTCCAGAAAACAAACAGCAAGTGATTACACGGCAATATCTTCCAGTGTGTACAACCCTTAAGCATGCCTGGTGTTATTATAAGATGAACAAGTCAACGTCGTCCCTCCTGGCTCAATGCGAAGCTTGATAACACTTTGCCATTTAGCAGCTGTTGGCTATCTACTGCGACTCGACTTTCTCTGAAGGATTCCACCTTCAGTCTGTAATTATAACAGGAGTATAGAAACCCAGTTGGTATGTCGTTGTCTTAACTCTGCTCACCTATTAAATCTTTGCCCGAAAATAGGCCTACAAAGTAAACTACAGTTCTTGCGAGCCAAATTAAATTAAAATTCAGATCAGAAATTTATTCTACATTTCTCCTCCATAGCTGAGGTAAATAGGCCTATAATTTCACCAAAGTAATCATTTGCGTAAGTGACTAACAACAAAAATATTGAGCCGTTACTCAAGAATAACTTAATAGTTTGCAGTATGTGGAAAGACACGCTTACATTTCAGCTACTCACACTTTAGATAAACGTAAATGAAATTAATATTTAATAATAGGTTGTAATCTAAGTAACGACGATCGTTTACCGTCCATGAGTGTGTCTGTTTCTGAGATATCCCCGTACATTGTAGCCTACACGGGATCAAGATGTCTTCCTGGAAATGGAATTAAGGGATTCAAACACATAACACATCTGATTGCCGGGCACTCTGCAGCATGACAGCATCGCCACAAACGTTACAGTGAACCGTGACACGGAAACAGCCATCCCCCGACCTGAGTCTCTGACAGCTGGCTCATGCAGCACTGCTGTGTCATGCACGTCTGGCCTCTGACACTCTGACAGCGTTTCCCTAACGTCGCTGTCACACGTCCTTCAGCCGAATTGAAAATGCATTATATAGTTGGTCTGGAGATAACGCACATGGACCATTAAGATGATTTAGGGGCCGTAAAGGAACATCAGCCGAAGTTTTGTGTTGTTCACGGTGAGCTAATGAAATTGTACAACACAACGGAATGGAACCCTTTCCTGGTGTAAATGGGCGGATAATAACGATAATTATGACAAAAGAAAAATTTTAATTTGGTGTTTGTGGAATATAGCCTAAAACGCATACTTACGAGTGATATAAAATCACCTTTTATTTGTATTCTAAGAATGGTTAGGAGAAATTTCCAGCAAATACCATGAGTGATGAACTACTTAATAGATGATAACATTTTCAAATGTTGCCTACTGTAATATACTCTAAACTACTGAGTGAGCCGGCATGTAAAAATCAGCTGTGCTCAAAGGGGATGACAGATGCAAAGCTGGAAATTCGTAACACCGCTGAAACCCACGGTTGGCATTTACGCATCCTCCGTTTTTTATCAGCAGATGGGAATACGCTCATCGGCTGGGTGCCGCTTACGTCCCTGGTCATAAATCATCCGATTCTGGGGTAATTGTCTACTGTTGGAGCAGGTTTCACCTGGCGGCAGTAAGTCAAGAACAGAAGTATTGAATCGGCGCTCTGAAATAAATCCCATTTAACTCAAGCAATCAATTTTATTTATGTGGAAACTTTGCCAATCACTGCATGCAACAGCACTGCAGAAATCCAATTTATATATGAACACTCTAAGGTTTTAGGGTGTGGAATTCTTGAATTTTTTGTCATGAATATGTTTAGGTTTTGTAATTACAAAAACGTAGACATAAAGCAGTAAAAGGCACTGGCACTGCACCACAATTATTCGCCTGTTTTTTTAGGGCAAGAGACATTCTTAACCCTCAGCCTGTGATCTTGGAGTGATACAGTGATAGGGCGGCGAGAACCTACTTAATGAACTTGGCTTCTCCTACCCTTTACCAACAAGACTGGTAAAGTCTCCTGGCCTTTAAATAAAAGTGCGGCAGAGGCCTTAACCTGTGGACATCGAGAAACAATAAAGCGTATTAAGGAGACTGAAGTAGAACCAAAAAGCTGACATTTAATGTCAGTTTCTGTTCAATGCCCTTACGCTGTCCTCTGGCCAACTGTTTATTTTTAGTTTCTTTTCTGAAGTTTATTGGGATTGAAAGGCTTTTAAAAATGACTCTAAGAGGTAATCTCAGTTCATCTACACGACTGAGAAAGACGGGGTGATCCCAGTAAGCAGGAGTATCTATGTGAAATCTAATCTCAGCTCTTTCTGTTCACCGTAATTACAGATGGAGGCTTTCACTGAGATGTACCCATCCAGTGTGATTCCTAGGTATCAGAATTCAACCGTTTACCCTCCACCCACCTGAAACATACAACAATCAAGAAACTCCTGCCTGCTGCCTCGCCGGGTCCACGACAGCCTGACTGGGCATAACTCGGTGGGCCGTCAGTGTGTTACGTCCGACCCGATTGGTTCGTTGCCAGAGAGGGCTATTCACCGGTGCTGACAGACATAAAACATGGGGCCTGTCATGCAGAAACTGCTCCGTTAACATCTCAGGAAACAAAAATACTCCTCATACCGGACGTAACAGACGTTCCATTTGTTATTCACTCTATTTGTGCTTGCAAACTTGTGATGGACTAGTATCCTATCCAGGATGTAGCCATGCTGTGAAGAGTATAACGACCTTCACCCCCCCCAGCCCTGTACTGTTTAACCAGTTAAAAGATGGATGGATCATAACTGTTAACAGTGCCAAAATATTTTGGAAATATTACATATGATTACTTGTATTGGTTTTCTCAATTACTATCTTTATAGTTGTGTTACATAGAAATAAGCTCTCGATTCATCTGCACTGCTTTCGTTCATTAATGTCACTGGCTACAAGTGAAAATCAGACCGAACAAGTTCAGACTTTGCATTATTAGACAGTGGGACAGAGTTCCAGGCAGTTACACGCATTGAGAGGCAGAGTGAGTTGATATCAGGCCGTGAGAAACAGTGCGATCCAGTGTGAGGAGGTGAGATGCTTTTTAAACAGTGTGAGTCTTTCAGTCTCTGCTCCAAGACCGTGAAACATAGTGTCTGTCCTGATTGACTGTGAAGGCGTTTACCTTGGGGACAGTTGGTCGTATTGGACAAAACAGCAAAATTGCAGGCATACACGAGCAGCACTAGCTGAATTTATCAGGAAATAAACATGTCAGCCCCATGCTGAGGCTCACGTGTACACAATCTATTGTGAATGCCAGATGTTGCTTCAGTCAGCCCTCTTAGGTTCTCCTACAAACAGCAGGGTCTACCGTAATAATTACCATCTGTCTAGGATTGTTCAGCGGGATGTAGTTGCAGAATGCCGTTTACCTCAGGCACTTTCTTGTATATTCAAGACTAACACAGTGTAGTGAAATGATGACCCACCATCCATCCAGCTTCAGTAACTCCTTTTCTACGTGAGCCTGAAGCCGATTCCAAGAAGCGCAGGTTAAGGGATGCCCTGTATGGGATGCCATTCCATAGCAAGCTACACAGTTTCATAAACTATGGGCAGTTCAGAGTCCCCAGTTCAGTTAAGCATATCTTTTTGTACTTTCTGTCATAGGAAAACCACAGATACAGGGGAATATGTTAGTGTATTATGGATTGCTGATTCCCCGGATTGCCGACATTTCAAAGTGACCGCGTTTCTGCTACCGAGAGTTTCTCCCGTGAGCTGAAAAAACAATACCCTATCATATTTCACCCGCCAACTTAAACTTTGACCATATACTGCAAGTCCAGAGTTCTCCTTTACAAATGTAAGTAGGATACCATGGCTTCTGTCGTGAGTGTGGAGTGTAATAGGTTTCGTTATTCTTCTCCTGTCATTACTGGTACGTTTACTTGTGAGAAGTGTAAGCTAGTCCCTAGACTGACAGAAAAGATTGAAGAGTTAGAGGGAAGCACCCGGACGTTACATGAGATTCAGCAAAATGAGAGCTTCATAGATTCGGTGTTAATGGCTCCGGATACGCCCATGGCAGGTAGCCTGTCACCCTCAGCTCCGGATACGCCCATGGCAGGTAGCCTGTCTCCCCCCGGCTCCGGATACGTCCATGGCAGGTAGCCTGTCACCCCCCGGCTCCGGATACGTCCATGGCAGGTAGCCTGTCTCCCCCCGGCTCCGGATACGCCCATGGCAGGTAGCCTGTCTCCCCCCGGCTCCGGATACGTCCATGGCAGGTAGCCTGTCACCCTCAGCTCCGGATACGTCCATGGCAGGTAGCCTGTCTCCCCCCGGCTCCGGATACGTCCATGGCAGGTAGCCTGTCTCCCCCGGCTCCGGCATTAGAGCCTTCGCAGCAAGGCGAATGGGTGATGACTCAGTGGCGTAGTCGCAAACCAAACCCAAACCCTCATCGGCACCATTCGCCCGTTCACGTTTCCAACAGATTCTCCGCCCTCAGTGAAGCACCCACTGAGTCTCCCATTAAAAAAGCTCTGGTAACTGGTGACTCTATTTTACGAAAAGTGAATATAGCAACGCCTACGACCATAGTCAACTGTAGTTTGGGCTCTGGAATGTGAGGTCTTTGACCCCAAAGGCACTGCTTATAAACGATATCATAACCGACTCAAGTCTTAGTATGCTCTGCTTGATGGAAACTTAGCTTAAACAAGATGATTACGTGGTGCTAAATGAGTCTACCCCTCCTGGATACACCTACAAACACAACCCTCATCCTAATCGGCAAGGTGGTGGTGTTGCCGCAATATTTAAGTCTAGTCTCTCTGTTTCTGAGAAGGTGTGTTACAAATTTAGCACATGTGAAGTCCTGATCCTTAATGTCACCTTATGTGCTCGTAACTCCCCACCATTGCTTACCCTTGTTGTCATTTATAGACCACCTGGGCCGTATAGCAGTTTTATCTAAGAGTTTTCTGACTTCCTGTCTGATCTAGTTGTTACTATTGACAAAGCTGTAATTGTTGGGGATTTTAATATCCATGTGGAAAATGACTGTGATCCTTGTAGTATGGCATTTGCCTCTCTGCTTGAATCTGTTGGTGTTGTGCAAAATGTAGTAGGGCCTACTCACTCAGGTAACCACACTCTAGACTTGATTCTCAGCCACGATATTTCTGTGGAGTATGTCTATCCTCCCTCTAAATCCTGCAGTCTCAGATCACTCTCTACTAACATTTGAAGTACTACTGGAATCTGCGACTCTGCCTTTCTCCAAAGTGAGTGTGAGTCGCCATATTACCCCTTCAACTGCAACTGCTATCGTTAACAGCCTTTCCCTGCCGTTCTCCCAGATTGATAAGCCCACAAATGAGTCTGAGCTTGAATAACTATCGATAAATATTGATCACTCACTTTGTAGCAGTCTTGACTTAGTTGCTCCTTTTAGGAAGAAAATGCTTAAAGATAAGAAATACGCTCCTTGGTATACTGACCATACCTGTGAACTTAAAAACACTTCAAGAAAATTGGAGTGTAAATGGTGCTCATCAAACTTAGAGGTTTTCAAAATAGCATTGAAAGAGAGTGTTTTAAAGTACAAACAAGCCCTGATCACAGCTAGATCCACATATCTCTCCTGGCTGATAGACAATAACAAAAGTAATGCTAGGTTCCTGTTTGATTCCGTGGCTAACTAGGAATCATTCTGAAGTAGCCTGTACCCACAGAGTCCAACCTCTCTGAAAAGCAATGACTTTTTGGCTTTCTTCAATGGTAAAATGAAAAACATCAAAAAGATAATCCAAAGTAGTACCACTGCCACAGATTGCTGCCAGAATCTGCTCGGTCCTGCTATAGTTTACAGAAGTAATGCAGTAACGTTGGATTATTTCTCCTCTATAGAAGAATCTGAACTTCTGAACCTAATATCCTCCTCCAAAACAGCTAGCTGCATGTTGGGTCCTGTTTCTTCAAGGCTTGTTAAAGAGATAGATGAAGCAATCAGTAGTAACTTACTAAACTTGATTAACTCATCACTAAGTCTTGGATATGTACCAAAATCACTAAAAGTAGCGGTTGTCAAGGCCACTCTTAAGAAACCTAAGCTTGATCCTAGTGACTTGGCAAATTATAGGCCTACCTCAAACCTTCCCTTCTTCTCTAAAATCTTAGAGAAAATAGTAGCAAAACAATAGTACTCGTTCCTACAGAGAAATGGCATAAATGAAGTATTTCAATCTGGGTTTAGACAACATCACAGTACTGAAACTG
>JAACJT020002600.1:0-11712 GCA_009936485.2 Gymnarchus niloticus
ACACAGGGACTGCACTTAATTTCGTTGTACCCGTTACAATGACAATAAAGATATTCTTCTTCTTCTTCTTCTTCTTCACTTCACAAAACTGACAACGAATAAGACCAGCTTTCGGCACAGCTATCCTCATGAATGAGATCCACACTGAATTCCTATTGTAAAGTCCCATCCTCAAGTAATGGACACTTGGCACATACGGCCTCCTTAGCCTGAATTTAATTTACCTTTAGGCACTGATCCAGTGCTTCGCATCATATCCTTCAGAACTTTTCAACCCTTCTTTAACACAATCTTTGTCCTTTTTTTTCCCTGGAAGTGACCTCCCCTATAGGTACAATTGCAGGCCCGAGACATGAATCAACAAGCCATTCAAGCTACGAGACACTATTCATGTCTAATACACCACCTTTGGCCCCAGGTATTTAACATCATGGGGAGCTAGGAAACAAAAACTCAAAGCAGAGGACACACCAAAAGTCTCACATTAAATCGCAATGACACAGTCGACAAAGAGCTGGCTCTAAAAAAATGAGGATGGCACCTACTAGCTGGCAGAGGATGCCCTGTGGTATTAGAGGTCAGGGCTGCAACAAGGTGGCCAGAGGAGGCCTAACGAGACCCTCTCCAGGGTGTACCAGGTCCAGGATGGGCAGGGACCAGGCAAATGAACAGCGTTTAACCTTTTCAACAGCATAACCACTAAGCTGGGCTAACATTCAGACAGAGAACCCTTGACACTATGACAATTGGTGCCTGTGAGGCAAGCAGTCTGGTGGAAACCCAGCTAAGGACATGTATACAAAACTTACACTCACATTAGTCTGCACATGAACACTGACACTTTGTAGAGTGCATCAAGGAGAGAGGCAGAGCCTGGAAATGTTAAACCGTGCGGCACTGTAGGTACACAAGCCTCCATTTTCTCTGCAGAGCCTGGATGCTCACCAACACTCCGGCCCACAGTTGTGCTAATTATGCTTCAGACACCACCGGGCTAATTAATGCATGCAGAACGAACATGCGATTGCCTGCTCGGTTAGAGGACGGATGCGCTCTGGAAGATGATGCACTTAAGCTGACAGATTACAGAGACATTGATCCGCCGTCTGCATTATCAGCACGCTTGACAAAAAATTAAATTGCTAAGAGCTCGTATGTCACCATAACCTACGGACATCTCCGTTTAGGTACGGAGAGGACATGAGAAAAGCACAAAACTACGCTATAACATTACATACTCCATGTTTAAAATGAGCTCAGAAATATCAACCTGTCACATGTTCTCTCAAGACCGTGCAATGAAATGACCACACACTGTGAATACATTCTCTATCACCCCACAAATTCACGGTAGACTTTTCTGAAGGGCATTTGAAACAGCTGGCATGAGCATCGTGAGGATTTCATACAGCTACTAGACATCGGCAACCATAACGAGGATCTGAAATGATTTAAAAGTCCAGCCGGACAAGCCCGTAGCTCTGTGCTATTCGACTGCATGCTGAGATAACCTGGCGGCTTGTCAGTAACTCACCCGTGCATCAGGGCGGAAAGATCGATTCCCAACCGGCTCAAAGAGATTTATGGCCCCCGATAAGCCCAGCAGCGCATAAATGGTGGGTGTCTCCATACTTACGGGATTTTTATCTGGCTGGCCCAGGAGTCCATGGCTGGTAGTGTCAGCTAATGCTTTCATAATGAACCAATGTATGCCATGTAAGATTCTAACATCCTGCTTCTTCTGGTTCTCTGTCTCTCTCGCTCTCCTTCTGTCCCTTCCTCCTCACAGCTGTCTGGTTCCGGTCAGCGCCTCCGGTGGGGAGGAGGGCCACAGCTGGAGGGAGCCTACGATCGCAGCAGAGCGTCAGCCTTGCCTGGCACCCTGTCCCCTTCTGAGCCTCTGCGCAGACGCAGAGCGAGCAGCATCTATGTCGAGCTGCATCCTGACTGGCTTTATAATTGAAGCGTCGATAAAACAGCCTCTTTGGTAAATCAGCTAAGGGAAACTACTGTCAGTATTTAAAAACCCAAAAAAAAAAAAAAAATTTTTGAAATGGCTGACAGCATACCATTAAGCATATTCCCTCTCTCTGCACACAAACCCTTGCTGGTACTGGGGCTTTATGTAGTTTCTGATCAGCCCCAGTACCAAGCTCAACCCTCCAGCATTCAGTTGTGCATTGTTAATGCTGCCCTTTCATTTGCAGGCAAGGGGGGGAGGGAGCGTGTACAGGGACCTCCTCCCTGGCTGTTGAGAGGAGAAGGCAGTCAGCCAAACCCACCCGTTCCTGGAATCGACGGGCACCCCTCGTGTCGATTGCTGATTGGGGGGGGGCGGGGCAGGGAGTGGGGGGAGAGAGGACTGGCACGAGGACGCAGAGGAAAGTGAAAAATCCAACCCACCACAATGTAAGGTCATTAATACGCTTAGTGTTGAGGGGGAACAGTCCTGCAGGCAGTTGGCATAGCAACCAACAAGGAAAGGCTCTTCCTGGGCGGCAGCAGAGAGACCGACCTTCCTTTCCAGAGAAAACAGCAGGAATGTTTCTGGGGGGAGGATCATTGGGTAGATGTTCCCAAGCCAGGCCCCCGAGGAGAGAAACCCGCAGGGAGCCACCAAGTGGTTCTGTGCCCAGTGATGTAATCGCTCGGAGAGCAGAGCCACACTCCTCCTCCTGGCAGCAGACGCCGATGGCTGCTCTCTCATCATACTCTCACCCCCCTCTTCCCGTAGCAGGGAGCCCATCGATCATCAGTGTGGCCACTGAGGCGCAACAGATGTGACACGTTTATCGAGCACAGAACTTGTGGCGGGGGGGGGGGTGTGGTCAAACGTAAAGCCCAAGCTCCACATCTATGGCCAGACGGAGGCAGGAGTGGTCAGTTTTCGCAGACGCCATGCGTCTGGCAAAATGCAGAGCATTTTCTGGCAAACGTACAACAAGGCTTGACCACATCACCTCTGATTAAGCACCTCCATGTGCATATCTACCCGGATCATCGAAGCATTGCTGTGGAAGCCCAGACTACTGATGAAACGGTAGGAAAATTTTGTATCACGATTATCGTGACCAAAATCGTCACGGTATTATCGCCGTATTGTTAGAATGTGCAAAAAAATGTTTAAAAAGCAAATATGTACAAATTTGCTCACAAAATGTTGATCTTTTCTTTTGAAACTTTACAGAGACATTCACTTAATTTGTGGCACTATCGGAGCAGGGGAGGGGATGGCGGCGACAAAATGGGCGGAACGAAGTGATGCAACAATGAAGTTGTTCATTATTTTGAATGTGAATGAATGAATGAATATCTGACATTTCTACTTTAGGGTGCAATATATTAGCGTTGGTTAAATTTGACATTTACCGCAACAACCACAGGTCTGTAACACAACGGATATCACATACAGACACAGTAATCATACCAGCATAGGTTTTACCGCGGTTTGTCATGATACAGGTAACTGTGTCAACACTATGGTCAGACCCAACCACGAAGCAAACGAGGAGAAACCAGGGGCTCACCTGGGATAGAAAACAAGAAGGTCTGCCTAGAAAAGGCAACCCCATCGAAAGGCCATTGGCCAACAATGGAAAGTGCCTTGTAATGTTAAGCTGCTCCGTTCTCAATTGTGTAATATCCCAACATTCTGCAGCCCTCCCCAATCAAAGTGTTAAATTAGGGGCAATTAAGTTAGATAAGACTACGGCCTCATACTGACAAATGGCTAATCTGACATGTTGCAGGAACGCGTGCAAGTCACTGCTGATTGGACCGTTGAAATACTCATGGGTCATAATGGGAGACAGTGAACTGTCTGCACAGGAGAGGGGTGAAGTTGCCTGTGCTGGGTTCTACACAGAACACGCCACACCCCAGACGATGCTCACTCATCATTTCACACAGAGAGCTGCTTCTTAGGTCAAACATCCCTTGCTGTTCAGCGTAAAAAGCCATATGAGCCTCATTTTTCCTGAAACTCATCCTACTGCTGACCTGCTACATCTGCAAGGACTGCTACTTCGTAACCGTCTCTTAGCAACACAGGATGCCCTTGTCTTTAGTGCTGCTTAGTTGAAACCCAGTCATCGTGGCGTTCGATTTGAATAGCTCTTCTATTAAGTTCTTACAGTGTTTTGTGTACTGTACAGCTGTTGCTCTATTGCTAATGTCGCGTTGCATGGCCCTTCGGGTAGAAGTGTCTGCTAAATAAATAAATGTAAATGCTTATGACTTGAAGCCTTGAGGCAAAGGCTGGTCTTTTGTGCCTCCATAAGAATAAAAATCTCAAAAAGACTGCGGGTCTGTTTGCCCCCAGCACTCGCCACAAAAGCAGTTTACAGCTGGTACTGCTGTGGTCACTAAGAGCGAGCTAACGAGAGCGTGGCTCCTTCTCTGGCCAGCTGTTCATCCACCGAGTCCAAAATAATGCTGAACGACATTTTCAGCTGCCCTTGGACGCATGCAGCATTCTCACCCTCTGGCACCAGCCACCATGAGCCAGCTACACCTTCACCCCAACCCCCACCTCATCCCTGCAAAAATGTGCTGAGTTAAGCAAGGAACAAGACAATCCATTTCAACAAGATCTACTGTGACCTAACATGAGCTACTTAGCTACTTGTTTACGAGCATCAAAGCCTCTTACATTTTAAAACACACACAAACACTGAAACAGCGCCGCTGCAGACACAAGCCTCTGTATCAGTCTGACTTTCCTGTGGTGGAAAACAACCTTATGACCAGCCCTTTCCTCAATCGACACTTTTAAAATCAATCCCACTCAGCATTTTGGAAGGAATTTAAATCTTACCAGTGTAAAAGGTGTACGGATAGATGGCCAGATGAACTGACTGTAATCAGTAGTGAAGGCACTGTTCTCTCTCACGTATTTTCTCCCCGGTATAATTATTATTAAAGGAAAGGGATGCCATCGTCTGCTCCATGCATCTCAATAAGTTCAGAAGTTCTTATAAATAAAGCCCAAACGCTCTTCTGTGCCGTTATCCCACAGAGGATCTGCTTTAATCTTCTTCACAGCGATATTCCCACGCCACGCATGGAAGCCTAGGAGGGAACGTGAAGTTCTGCTGTGTTGCTACATTTCAGATCCTGCACTTCCTGTCTGAGCTGGCGGACAGGAAAAAGGGTTTCCTCACCCAGATTAAGGGCTGGCGGCTGGGACACCGGGCCGAGAGCCGAAGGGGGAAATGAAAAGGCTGAAACAAAGCGGGTGCTGGCGCCTGCATTCGCGCTAGAGTGAGGCAGCAGGAGAATAAAAAAGAAAATCTTTTTGGGCTAAGAAAACGCTAAAGTGATTGTTTTCCCTATGCTTTTGTGATTTCTCAATCTGCTCTTTAGGGCTGGGTGACTTTCTCAAGCTGGAAGCACTTCAGGCCACAGGGGGCAGTATACATCAGGGTAATTAGGGGATTTAGCTAGCCAGTTTATTCATTTGTTGCAAGTCTTATACAACTGATGCTGGATAGTCTAAGGATGTTGGGGGAAGAGGAGGAGCTGCACGCCCATTGTTTCACCTGGGGAGAGCACAGATAAAAATCGCTAGCTAGCTAGCAATGTGAAACTCTTTCCCCTCGCCCAGCGTAGACACGCTAATCCTTCCACACATCGCTGCTCTCAGCTGATGCCACACTCCCTTTTAAAGTCAGGGCATCAGCCAGCTGCCTGGCTACATTTACAGCATCCTTCATAAAAGTTTAATTTAACAATCCACCCGATAACCCACCAACAGAAACCAGCAAACAGCCCATTATCAGCCCAAGAGGAGTCTGATCCAGGGTCCCTGCAAGTCCCCCTATACAACAACACAGGGACCCTGACGGAGCCCCACAGTGATCAATCAGCTCCGCACTTCAGTTTTGCCACTGAAAAGGCTTAATGTTGGCTTCCACAAAACAGGTGCACTGCTTTTTAAAGCAATCAGATCACAGAGACGTGAATACAGGACACACATATACAGTAACTGACCCCCCCGATTTAGCATGGACTCTGCATGCAGGCACAGGAATGAGCATGGAGTCAATGAACAACTCTGATCAGCTCTGGCTTTAGCCAAGACAATTCCTAAAAGCCAATACTTCAAATCTACTTAAAAAAATATGAAGGAATTACACAGACTTAAAGCAGACATCTAAATCACAGTTAACAAGCTCTGTAAACATTATCAATTATAACAGTGCTATCACTGGTCTTTCGATGGAGTATCTTTAAAGGTCATAATGATAGCAAATGCTTTAAAATGATTTTAAAGATGCCATTAAATCTGCTGTATGTCTTGTAGATACTTTGTCATTTTACTGTTACAGGTAATATTTGTTACCCATATCTGTTCAAGCAAATGTACAAGAAATAAAGTCAGAGGATAATAGCTACAGTCAGATTATTCCGAAGTAATAAATACTAGGATCCTGACAGACATATGTAACATCGAACACAGAGCATGCTGCCCCACACTCCAGGTTACTGATGCAAATAAGGACAGTAAGTTACAATACCTGAGATTTTGGGCATTGCTGGGTGGCCACAATTAAAGGAATGCCATGAAAAGAAAAGAAAAAGCGATAATTAACACACAGGACAGATTACAAATCACACGGTTCATTAAAAAAAGTAAATCTTTAACATCACAAGCAATAGAATCAGTCACACAGGCTGAAATCATTGAGGAAACACCTTCATTTTTCACCACAGTGATTATACAGTTATTTTTAACCCATATTAAAAAAAAAAAAAGATCACAGCAAGCCTCTTTCTATGGCATCAACAAGAACAGAGAAAAACTCTGATTATGACAAAAATTGAAAATAAGAGAAAAATCAGGATATCTGGGAAAGGCTGAGCCATGCACCAGTGAGACACCGAGGGGCGATTGAGCACCTCATCTACACAGCGGTCGGCCGTAAATATCACCGAACAGCTGTGTGTGTGCCTGAGTGTACGCAGGCCCCACCCACTCCAGACCATGAGAAAATCCAGCATTCCCCGCTTCAGTAAAATTCCACAACGCACAGATTCTATTTCCCGTGTGACAGCTCGGGGAGGGCGATTTCTGGCTTCCTAAACGCCGACAGGGTTGGCCCTAGGATCGGTACAGGAATACGATTGCCCTGCTTAACTGGGGGGGACCGGGAAAAAACCACAAAGACCAAATGTGCTTCTCTAACAAGCTCGGTGAGCACGGCCCCTGTGGACAAGTTCCTGGGGAGAGTGGACAGGATCAGACACGTTTGGTGAATAAACCAAAAAGTGATCACATGGACATGTCTGGAGAATTCTCCTTAATGAAAGCCTCCTGTTCTTTGAAGAGCTAAGCAGGGTAAAGAAGTCCTGGCAGGGTAAACAAAGATGCTTTTCAGAGAGCGAGGTCAGCCACTCACCGTGTGGTAACCCTTGGGCAAAGGTGGCTTCCCCGCAGGGTAAGGCTCCACCGTGTCGATGATCGTCTGTCTCTCTCCTTTCTGGTTAATCTTCCGGAACCTTCTGCGAGACTGTCGGTAGGATGCTTGGCGCTGAAAGTATTCTTCATTTTCATCCATATAGTCGACCTGAACACAATACAAGGGTAAGGTGTCTGCCCCCCCACCCTACTGTTTCCTCCCTCCCAGAAGGAGAACAGTGTGGGCTGTACCAGATGCGCACGTTGACAGCTCTTGTGGCTTGATGAGGAGCGACACCAAAAAAAACAGAGGATGTACGCCTGAGCCCGATTATGAGGTCTCTGCAATGCCTTAACCAGCAGTGGAATCCAACATCTTTTTATATGAAAAATGAACCGGTGCCCCTTTTCTCTGCGAAAAGCCACACATACGGAACTTAGTGACGGCAAATACTTGCCCGCCACACGCCTAAGAGGCAGCAGACATCTTATTTGCTCTCAGAGCTGGCATAACGTGGGCAATGAAAGAAAGACGTCATTGACCGGGATTCTGAAAAACCGGAGAAATGAGGTTGCACAACCTCACATGGTGAGGCCAGCCCGTTTGGGGATAGGACTGGAGTCTCCGTGGCGACGCAGATTCCCAACATGCCCATTCCTTTCCTACTACATAGCGGCCTGTCACTTCACAGCATCTATCGGCTGCACTATCTGCTGCTATGGCAACTGCCAGAGATCCTTAAATAGGCCGTAGCCTGATCAGCATCCAGTATGCTAAACATGTCTGCCTATAGTGATATTTCTGCCATCAGTCAGGAAGACACACTCCCTACAAACAAGCCGAGCTCACTTGAACACCGTAAACAACAAGCAAGAATACAGACACCTTCAGACACTGACAGTTAACGTGAGAACAATCAAAAATGGCTTACTGAAAACAGCACACAAAGCATGTGAAACAGGTGCCTGAACAAATAAAAGCCAATCTGAGTGCTGTGAACCCACTGTTAACGAACGCTCGGCCTCTTTGTTGGCATTCCCTAGAGGACAAAGAGACTCACCACGATCATCTCGGAAGGCTCCAGAACGATGCACTCGCATCCGCGTCTGAGGCTGCCCGCTGAACGCTTGCCGAAGCTGGGGAGAAAAGGGAGAGGGACACCAGGAGTGAGGAACAGGAGGAAATGGCAACGACCTGCGATACATACCCAGAGGCCGAGAGAGGCGACAGGCATCCACAATGCTGGGCTCACTCCTCACACAGGCTGGAGCTGACCTTCAGGCTAAAAATACACCGTTCGCCAAATGACATAGAGGTTCAGGGTGTAATTAAAGCATGCACACAAACAGAAATAGGACAGGGCGGGATTGCAATATCCACACGCCATCGAACCCGAAACGGATGTCGCCCGCGGTCCCCTGGCCGCCTCTCCGCCGGAACACAGGTGCACAGATTTCATCGGTGTAATTATCGCGTGGAAGCGGCGCTCGCTTCCGGCGATCAGCGCGCTCCGTCTACAGCTTTTCATTAAGACTTTTTTATTTGCCGGGCTGGCCTGATCGTGTTAAAGACGACCTTCTCAGCCCTTACTTAATAAGTCTGTCTCCTTTTCAAATGTCTAATCTGCATGGCTGAGATGGCAATACAGGATTATCACGTGCTCAATTAAGCAGCGTGGCAGATGATGGCGATAATTTTATCCTCCCCAGGGAAATATCAGCCCATTATTTTATATTGATACCAAAACGCCTACGGAATGATGTTCAGCAATAATAAAAGCCACAGGGACAGAGAAATCCAATCCATAGTGCCGTGTTCCCAGCTTATTAGCGTCACAAGCTGCATCCGTCTAAGCGGACCGAGGTGTCAGCCGTGAAGACGGCATCAGTACTGCTCCTGCCTGCCGGGACATCGTCACCGCGGGACGAGGAGTAAGAGATGTGCACGCGTCTGTCAGCAGCCTCCGTTGGGCATGATGGCGGCAGAGTGAACCCCAACCCCCACAGATCTAGTGGGTGGGGGGGGCACACATTTACTAATGGAAAACAGAGGATCTTCTCCGTGTCTTCAGCTACTCCCTAATTTTAAAATCGTGTCATGCTTATTAATAACAGAACACATTTCAAAACAAATTACTCAGCAAGAACAATATATGCCAGCTGCTGTTTCTGACAAAGTGTGTGTGGACGGGTGGATTATATCCTTTTCCAGCTAACTTTCAGTAACACAGGATAACAGTATTAAGAGGCATTTAAACATTCCCGGAGCAGCACACACGATGTATGTGACGAAGACAGAGGATGTATGAGGCATGACATGAGACGACCACCATGCTGCACGTGAAACTCACTTCAGTTTTGTCAACTGCGCATCATCCCTGACGTTTACTGCCAAGGACAGAAAGATAGGGAGACCCCCCGCCTCCTGCCTCTCCACCCCCCCCGTCCATGTCCCCCCGACAACTCACCCCTCCAGGTCCCCCCATCTCCACATGAAATTATGTTAAAATGAAAAGGGGGGGACTTACTGTCTCAGCAGAAAATAAACAAGCTAACCGCTAACAGGCTCATGGAATCCGGCAGACATGAAAACCAGTGAAGAAAGAAGGTTCTCTTTCTGAAAAGGGCCAGAGATGAGCAGCCCAGTACCCCGGTCACTCAGCTTCCAGAGAGGAGCATACGTCTGCAGGCATGCCAACGTGACCCATGGGGCCTGTGGGACTGGGTCCTCCTGCCTGCTCAGCCTGGCGACCGAATGGGTATCACAGCACCGACAGGCGACTCGAGGCCGCATCTAAACAGAACGACAGCGCACTGGTAAGCAGCAGCTCCTGTCAGCACGTCTGTCCCGGAGTGCAGGCGACAGGAGCTCCGTCTCCATGTTAAAACAGCTTCCAGCCAGCGTTCTGACATGCCGTCAGATAGCACGGCACATCTCCACCACACCACCCCCTATTTCAGCAAAATCTCAAAACAAAGATCAGCCGCAGCTTTGTGGCCAAACGCTCACCTCCAGCTCCTGCTCACTCGGGGCCAGGCGGGAGCCCAGGGAAGGCTCTCTGTACACTGCAGTCCCAGTATCTCACCCCTGGCTCCCCATGTGTGTTGCTCTGCCCCTCTGCCTGGAAAGGAATGCAGACAGCATTCCGGCGAACGGCTCACTTCCTGATGCGGCGACCCGGCCGCTAGGACTGGATGAAGCGTGTAGCGCGTGCTGACCCCACCCCCACCCCCCACTGTGGGCTACCCCTGCATTCCAGAGCTGGGCCAGGCTACGGCCCTAGCAGCACAACACAATCTCATTTACACTGAAAGCTGCTCACATCAACTTCCCGTACGTCGATTAACCATAGAGTTGCGCATGCTGCCACAAAGCTCTGTGTATACTTGGTAATCAGTAACACAGCTGTAATAAACGTTGTTAAAACGTTCACTGTCAGTGAAGCAGACGCATCACCTTACAGACAGGAGGGGCTACTTTCACATGGAATCAAATATAGTGCTTAGGCTGCATGAGAATTCAAGTAACATTTCAAACAGAGAATCGGGGAAAGGGAGAGGGATTGACTCTCTTCCTCAACCCACCGGGAGTGTTCTTAAAAACCATTAAATGGACATCAGAGGAGTCTGAGCCAAAGCCCCCTTCTGCATTGCTGTGAGGCTGAAGTCCAAACCGACACGTGCATCTTCTTGGCACATCTTATCGCTGGACAGCAGCAGTAAGGATGGCACGGAGTCACAGCGAGGCAGAGCCATCGCTGCCACGGGGACTGGCCGTTAGCACCACGAGGAGCTAACCTCTCTAGGGCTGGACGGGGAACAGGAAAAGCAGCACTACACATCGTTAATCTGGATACAATATAGATTAAAGCGCACTCCGGATTTAAAGCAATCCCTCACCGGTGCATTTGGTTGTTCATATTGATTTTACTGCACAGTGCATTTACGATTCCCTCTAAATCACTGCGCTATTTTTACAGACAACTGCTCGAGCGTCTCAAATTACACGGCTAGCTTTTTAAATAGCACAGACTGCCCTCTCCTATTCTTCATTCAATTCCTGCTTAAATCATCCATCCTGAATCTAATATTCACCTGACTCATACGGTGAAGTGGGATATCAGGCTGGTCCTGATATCGGGCTTTTAAACTCAAGTCACCCGTATCTGCATGCTCCAGTTAATCCCATCGTGGTCTTATAACTCCCCCCCCCCCCCCCCCCCCCCCCCCCCCCCCCCCCCGCCCCCTTTTTCTCTGGTCGTCTTTCCTCTTCTCCTCGTCTCCATCACCCTTTCGTCTCTTCGGCCCGGCGG
>JAACJT020002601.1:0-11704 GCA_009936485.2 Gymnarchus niloticus
GTATACTGTGTGACCGCACAATTCAGTGTGTACTGTATACTGTATACTGTGTGACCACACAATTCAGTGTGTACTGTCTACTGTGTGACCGCACTGTGCAGTGTGTACTGTATAGACTTTTTCATTTCAGACTCACCCTGGTAACAGTAACACTCTCTGCAGTATCCTGAGTGTTGAGGGGTTCCAAAGCAGCCACAACCTGCTGTCCTGCACTGCTGCCCCAGGCCCACCTGCCTTGCCAACCTCACAGGCTCTTTAAAGAACTCTGAGAGCTGGGATCTGGTGCCAGCAGGCCTGCTGGGTGGGGATCGGACCTGGCACTGAAGGCACTGGGAGCACAGTCCGTTAAAGGTGCGAGTCTCCTGTTTGCACCTGATGCATCGCCCACATAGAAAGTCACTGGCCTCCACTCCTGCAGCACCCAGCTCAGCACGCTCCATCCTCTCCTCTTCACCTTGGATGAAGCTTGACAGTCCTCTGCTTGAGCTGCTTTGTGGGGGGCCAAACTGTCCCGATGCATTTTGGGTAACCTGACAAAGCAAGAGGTGAGGAGGAGCAGAACTGGGGCCTGGAGGCCGATCCTGGAGAGAAGTTGGATCTGTGGAGCAGCCATCGCCCATGCTGCAATACTCTTTTTTTTTGGGTGTGACCCCTTCCCAGCATGCACCTGGATGGTTCAGCAGCCCCAGCCTGCTGCTGCAACGCTGCACACTAGTGGCAGTAGGACCAGGTGAGTGTGGACGAGAAGGAAGAGCAGTGAGTGACCACACATCTGTCCCTAGTGATGGAGAGGCCGGTCCCCGCTGTCAGGTGAAGATTGTCCCGGAGAACAGACTGAGGCTCTGTGGCAGATTCTGAGCCTTTACCCTGGAGACAGAGGCATTGTTAGTGATCAGACCTGCATCATAGCCAGGCATGTCAAGGAAGCTGGATTGCCTGCAGGGGAGACTGTAGGTGACCTGGAAGGTAAGCATAGTTGAAGAGGGCCGACAGTAGAGTGATACGGTGCTGCAACTGGATGTGTGGTGGGAGTGTGATGTGACATCAGCCCCTGCTGTGTGTTCAGCAGATTAGTGTGTCACATGACAGTATCATGACGCACCTGGCAGCTTGAACTACATGTCAGTCTTGGAGCAGCTCTGTCAGGCACGGACAGGATATCATACAATGTCGCCTTTTACCGTCAGGGAGGAAATGGGAAGGCAGTTTCTCCAGTGCTCCCCCCCACCCTGATAGAGCAGAATCAGAAGCTCAAGCTCCCACCACCCAGGACCACCCCACATTCTGTGTCCCCCTCTCACTGCAATGACCTCTGTGGTGAGGACCTCCATGCTACTCATACAGATCCTCCATTGCTATGGGAGGTTTGTGATTGTATGACATTTTCTCATTCTGTTGAGTATCTCGCATGTTTCCTCCCATCATGCACTGTCAGTGTTTTAAATGCCTGCCTTGTGAACGTGGTTCTTCTCCAGGCTGTGCAAGACTTCAAACCTCTGCTTTCAGGCCCCACTGGAGCACTCAGAATGAAACTGACGAAATGGCTCCTCCCCAGGTTGTGAAAACGTTCAGTTTTTCAGTCATTTCTGCACAGCCATGTTCCACAATGTGAAGTTGCATTGCAGATGGTGTATCTGATTGAGCTGCTCTCAGTTTTCCAGCCTCATCCAGGGGTCCTTGCACATAATGCCTCCTTATGCCTGTCTCATACCCTTGCTGATATATCTCCTCTCATTAACTGGTTGATAAAATGCTTGGTCCCCAGCACTACAGGATAAGGGTAACCATCCACACTCTTCCACAGCAGAGGCAGGTGGATGCCTCTGTACCCCTGACTTGAACCCCAACTGAGAGCTGCCACCTCCACGTTGTCCCCATTTCCTGTTTGGCGTTAGATAATTCCCATCATGCATTGGCCCAGTCCTGCTCAAATGTGGAAACTTCTTGAAACCTCATAAGCTCTCAGGAAGCTGACTGAAGCTCAGTGGTCAGCTTCTATGGTGGTGCTACTGCTTGGCCTTGGTGTGATACGTACCACTCAGCACCACAACGGGCCTACAAATGCCCCCCCTGGTTAGCAGAGTGAGGAGCTGGGATGGATGGCGCTCACTAGCTGCCCCCTCAGTTCTCAGCTGCACTGACAAGGACCACGGCTCAGTACCACGTGACCCAGCAAACATCCGATGGCTGGAGAGCTCCTTGCACTGACCTTGCATGCTCTGCCAGGTCCCTGTTCCCCTTTTCCACAGCGTGAACCTCAGGGGGGCAGCATCAAGCTGTGGCAGCATCCAGGGCAGCTCTCTGTGCCCACTGACCATCTCTCACACCCCACATGTATACGGACACCGCGTCCGGTATGCTGTTTTCCTACCCTGCAGAGGTGGCCCGTATTTTAGTCCCCTTCTTCCATCCATCAGGTTGTCTTGTCACTCTCCTGTCAGTGACATGTCAGTCGTACCATTAAAGCCTGATGAGGGTCTCCAGGCAGCATGGACTCGAACCTCAGTGGACCTGACACCCTTGTTTCCCCTGGGTTTAGTCGTGTTGTGCTTTCATACCCTTGTTCTTCAGGGCATCCAGCCCCAGCTCCACCTCAGGGCCAGGCTGTAGCAGTGCAGCATTCGGAGGTGCTGCACTGGTGGCCAGCGTCTCTGTGGAGGCCCCCTAACCTCCCTGGCCCACTCCGTTACAGCCAGGGCCCCCTTACTGCTCTCCTGTGACTCCAGGGGAACCACTTGGTCCTCCATGAGCCCAGTGCAGGTGAATGTGATAGGATGAATGAGGCTGGTGAAGGCTCATGGCCCTGGGTTCACAAGCAGAACCGCTGAAACGGTAAGCCGTCCCTCGAGCAGTCGTGTGATCAAACCCCCACAGTCCTTTCAACTTGTTCCTAATAATCCATGAAAACTATGAGCCACATGCTGGAAGGACAACAATGAGGCCACCATTTCATGATCCCGCCTGACAATGGCGCTCACTGCGGCTCCTGGAGAGGCAGCAGAGCACCCAGGACCCTGTGCTGCTCCTACAAAGTGGTCATGTGGTGAAGGCCGATGCCTTTTCCATGATCTACATGGCCACCGTGTGGTGCCCGCTGTGCCTGACTGGTACAGTCCAGCTGTCATCCATGCTTACAGTCAGGCTGGGCGTGGTCGTAGGGCCACAGGACTTTCTGAGAGATAAAGTGAGGCTCTGCATCACGCCATGGTACCTCCAGACATGACACCTGTTAATATCCATGGAAGATCTCACAGATGGTGGTAAATGGAGCAGAGGTGCAACCTGAGACCCAGGAGTGTGGCATCTAGTGTTTCATGGCTGCCATGCGGATCATTTCAGGAAATCTGCCATAAATCCCACTCATGCCATGGAGTCACAGACCGCAACATCAGTTCATCTGATGTGCTTCGCCATAAAAGCCGACACAAAGCAAAATGTTTGATTTCTATTAATAGTCTGCAGAATAAAGCAGATGGCTATAAAAATAAAGCTCACACAGCCCGGTCATCCCGCCGTATCGCCACGGTAAAACCAGGCTTTTTCAGCTTGCTGTCATTGCCTGCTCCTCTTTGGTGAATGCTGCCAAAGTCCCACTTCCCTGGGTGTATCTACCATTTCCTGGCACCACCTCTCACCTGCCCCATCTCCTTTCCTCAGGTACCACCCGCAGCTACACCCTCCAATCCCCTCGACCTGCTGCAACTCTGTTCACCTCGAATTACATCACATACACTGGTGGGACCTCCACCAACAATGTGGATTGAACAGAACCAGAGACACGCAAAACTATTCTGAGGTAATAATAGCTAAATGTAAAACAAGCAGATGGGCAATGGCAGCATTCAAGGCCCTTTGTTTACAACATTATATGATCGTGGTCATGCATGTTTCTTGAGAAGCACAAAGAAACAATGTAACAGCATCAGGGCTTTGGTATATAAAATGCAAACAGACATACAGTACTTTGCTCCTGGCGTCAGCGAGAGTCAAGTCCTCCTGCTGGTTTTCTTTACCTCCCGAGTGGATCGGCTCGGCGATGTGATTGCTACGGTCTGGCATGAAGGCGCTGTCACGCTGCCTTTAAAGACTAGCATGCTGGAATTCCCCTCTGCTCACTGTCTGCACAGCCCTTCCTCCCTGACCTGCGGGGATTTCTCTACTCTCTGCTGGGCTTGTAGAGTGCCTGATCACCAGGAGAGCCTTTGTCACCTGCTCATATTGCAGGTTGCAGCTGTAAAGATATCAACAGAGATTTAAAAAGTGAAGCAGTAGAAGTGTGTGTGTGTGTGTGTGTGTGTGTGTGTTTGTGTTTGTGTTCATCCCGAACCTGCTTTCCACATTACAGATTCTAGCTTCTTTCCCACGACCTGCAAAGTGAAAATTGTTTATTTAAAGTTGCTTTTCATAGATTGTTTGTTCTTCCAACATTGTCATGATGTTAACTGGATGTTGAGCATGAGACTGTAACACTAAGGTGACATACGTCTGTCAGTCAGCACTCTGGTCTTTCCTTCCACCAACCTCTGATACCGTACTCAGTACACCAGCAGCGGGGGGGGGCAGGGTACAAAGGGACAGTCCGCCCTATGGAGAAACGTGTGGCATGTGAAAGTTTCACATGATGGTGGGGGGAGGAGCCTCAGTACCCAAACTTTCCCTCTGTGAGGAAGCCAGCAGAGAAAGGCCTTGTGAAAGGAGAAGTGTGACGTCCGTGAGGATATGGTTCATGCGTGACACAAGACATCAGGATGGCATGATGGGGCAGTGCCTGCAAATCAGACCTCACAGATCACTCGGCAGGAGGGGACTGCAGGAGCACCTCAATCGGGGTACCAATGCCTGAGTACCATTGGCTGAAGCCTGGGCTGCTGGGTGACCAGCAGTTTGTCTGATCTGTCCGAGAAAACACCTGGGTCCTGATGTGGGGCTCCCCCTAGGGACCGGGCTATGCATGTGCATGCAAGATGGGCTAACTAGATATGCTCATATAATACATATCAATGGTTAATGTACCCCTTTTTCACAGGTGAGTCTTAATAATCAGAACAGAAGGCACCAGAAAGCCTTACAGAGTTCAGGCTACTGAATTTAGTGTCTATTAGCTTTAAACATGAAAGTGGCCTGCAATTCAGGGGACAGCTGGACTTGCTTTGTTTCTAACACAGGAGTTGTGGCCTTGTCGTGATCCCAGTGTCTTGCCCACCTTCTCCTGGTATGCATAATCCTTAGTGGGTGGCACCATTCAGGCTGCTATGAAACAGAGGCACCTTTTCCCACCATTTTGATTCAATAAATCTCAGAATTATGGTTGCTGTTGACTGTCAGTACCTCACCCATAGAATCTGTCTTACTTCTGTAAGCTCAAGAAACCCAAACTGAATCAAATTTGACCCAAATCCAAGTACTCATTGAGTCCGGGATGCCGACCTTTAGAGATCCAGGATGTTTTAGAGCAGCCTGACACATTATTGCATCAGCAACATTAGTTGGATCTGAGAAGTTCCATTTTCGGACTGGATGGGTCCTGGCCCTTCTATGAAACTTTTGGATAAAATTCTGTGCGTGAGAAAGCTGTCCACCATTAGGGTCATGTATAATCCAAGTTTGTTCTTTTTCACATGGATCAACAGCTCCATGATGGTAAAGTAGGTTTAATCATAATTTGGGGTCTATTTCACCCAAACTGAAGTGAGACATTGTCAAACTGTGTCTTCAAGCCTCTGTGCCCTGGCCCCTGTGACCAGATCATGTGACCAGATCATAAACAAACCAAACACTCAGCTCTGAGAGATGTCTTTATGCATGCTGACCTTGCTTTCCAAGTTTCATGTTTGGTAATGCTGATCTGCAACCACATCTGGGAAGAGAGTCTATGAACCCAAGGGCCACCCCTCCATCACACAAGCCACAGGTCTCTTGCACAAGCCTTCCTCTGATCTGCAGACCTCCTAACCCACAGTCTCAAAAAGCATGACAGAGTTTCGTTCGCTGTACTCTTGGGTCTGGGACAGCGAGGCTGTCTTGTCAGCTTACCATACAAACACCACCAGTTCAGGTCCTGCAACTCTTGGTCCAAGCATTTGGCCTGGATCCTGCTCTATGTGTCTTCCTCCAGGCTAAGAATGATGTGAGCACCCTTTGCCTCGAACTCTGCCTTATATATGGCAACAAGGGCCTCCAGAGCCAGCTTAACCTGCCTTACTGAATGGTTATAATGGTCCAACAGCATCTCAGCCATAGGGATGGAGGACCATGACTTTACCAGACATTGGATGGACAGGGCCAGCCACAGGCTCACAAAACACTGATGGAGTGCTCTGGGGGAGCAGCCAGACTTGCAGAGTTGGGGGAACAGGTAGTCCATTTTGAGATGGAAGTCAGAGACATCTCTCCCCCATTTGTCCGTTCCAAGATTGCTTCCCTTTTCACATACTTCAACCTTCATACCTCATAATTCAACCAACATACTTCAAACTTTTTAAGCATTATGCCCCCTGTAGGATGGGCTCTGTTCCAGTTTTCGCTGTCATCCAGGTCCTGTGATTGTAATGAAGTAAAATGCCTTATGAGACATTCTGGGTGACATTCCTGGTAGCTGTGGCTGGGGCAGACCGAGGGCGATTTGGGCCTGTGTGTTGGAGAACTCCAGGCAGGCAGGGAAACTGGGAAAGGGGGCTGGCTGGGTGGGATCACACATGCGGACAAGGCAACAAGGAGGAGGCAGTACTTCACATCCATATGCTAATTTTACAGAGGGCCATTTAGGGAGCATTTTATGGCCATTCACAGAGAAACCAGAGAATCTCCCTTTCCGCAGCAACAATGGGCTTTAGGGCCCCCACACCCGGCAGGTCTGACAGGCTTAAGCCGGGTCCTAAAATGGCTGCACTGCAGAATAGGGAGCAACTTGTCTCTTGCTGAGCGAGTGCTGGCCTCATCCATCATCTTCCCTTCTTGGTGGGGTCTCGGTCTGTGCCGTGTGCCTTTACGACCCCCAAATGGCTCCTTCTCCTGGCCGTGCATCTTCACTGGATCTTCAGGCCTGCAGCCTAAACTCCGCCACCTCAGGATAAGTGGGTGTGAGTAACTAGACGATGATGACAGGTGGCCCAATGACCCTTCAATGCATAGTGATGATGACGATGACGATGGTCTCAAAGAGGAAACTTAATGTTGATGAAGATGGTGCTGCTTGTTTCATTGTCCATCTCAATGCTGCCGTTTGTCCATCCTGACCCCAGGGTCAAACGATTTGGGAGTCCTCATCATTAACAGCCTATACTGGGGTCCAGGTCCAGCAGACATGTTGGCCAGCCCACTGATGGTCCTCTGGGTGTCACAATAGCAGTGGAGTATAAGTGTAGGTAGTAAATCCAAGATGAAGGAACAGAAGGATAGTATGGCAGAGTGCATTATGTTGTCATGTTTAATAGTGAAATGTTAGGTTATTCCCAGCACTCAGATAAAAGAAAACGACATGGGAGGGAAATTCACAGAAAAGCAGGACTTTTCCTTAAAGATTTCACTGGAAATCACCTGAAAGGTTTGTCTAAAATGAGATGGACATTAGCGACAGAATAAAGCCATGACTAACGAAGAGACATGGACTTAATTAACCGAATGGCCAGCTAGGACATCTCACCAGTTTGACTGGCTGCCTAGCACTGGGTCAGAGTGTGAACACCATTAGATTACATCACATTCTGTAGAAGGAACTGCCCACGGTGGCATGGTTACTTCCTCCCACATGGATGTACGTATCAGCCTGGTGGGGGGCAGAATTACACAAGACACAAAAACATCAGGAAGTATTTGGATGAATCAAGCCTGTAGAGACACACTGTCTGTCCATACTGGGGAGTCACATACTCTGTCTGTCCATACTGGGGAGTCACATACTCTGTCTGTCCATCTTGAGGAGTCACACACTCTGTCTGTCCATCCTGGGGAGTCACATACTCTGTCTGTCCATCTTGAGGAGTCACACACTCTGTCTGTGGATCCTGGAGAGTCACACACTCTGTCTGTCCATCCTGGGGAGTCACATACTCTGTCTGTCCATCTTGAGGAGTCACACACTCTGTCTGTCCATCCTGGAGAGTCACACTGTCTGTCCATCCTGAGGAGTCACATGTTCTGTCAGATCTCCAGAGTCTTAGCCTTGTGCAGTTATCTAGTCTCTGCTCTGTCATTTTCTTGCTGTAACTGTTAGCATGAGAATGAAGCCTGGATATGTAGGCTGGGCCCAGTCGGGGGGCCCTGCCCTCTCTCTAGTGATGTTAATGAGGGCCCTGGGCTGTCTCAGTGACAGTTCACAGATTTAAAGAGCTTCATCATGGGCTTTACAGTGGCCAACCGGATGGTGACAGACCCCCATAGATGCTGGTATCTCTTTACCTCCCATCCCACCTTCCAGGACCATCGCTCTGATACTGAAGCAATTTCACAGGCTGTTTTGGGGCTTATCTGCATGGAATTCACCACCATTGTCTCTAAATGCCCCCCCCATTTCGTATTAATTAGATTTTTTGTTTCAGTTTGAACAGGGCTCAGTGTGGATCCCAGAGTTCTCTGCATGAGAGAGCTTGTGTCTGTACTCTATTCTTTAAATGACCACATTTCGATGAGAAATCATTTAAATTTAGAAATAAATTAAATATATTATTGAGGAACCAAGGACATGATATGTGACCCTCCTGGCCCTGCTCCCACACCCAGCCGGTTGTGAGTGCGTCTCCCGAACCACGTGACGCTGCTGTATGGCTGAGCACGAACGCGGGCAGTAGAAAAGTTTGGTACTTCTAGGATTCTGTCACAAAACAGCCCCCACCCCTACCGTGATTAACTCACTGTCTTGTGTGGGTTGAACTGGGCTGTGATCTTGGGGATGTGTCCAGCTCCTCGCTTGCCATTTAAATGCACACCACTAATGCTGCCGGTCCCATGCAGTTGGGCATCCTTTTGTGGAGTCTCATCTGTCCGGGACTCGCAGCTGACGAGTATGAGGAGTGAAGCAGAGGTGGGAGGGGCCTGAAAGCCCCCTCCCCCCCCGATTGGACGTTTCTTTAAGTGCCTCATTATGCCTCCATGATTCCTTTGTGTGGAGCAGCTATAAAAGGGCCCTGGTGACCCAGAGCGGAGCCGAAGCTCGTCAAAGGCATGAGTGACTGCCGGCAGTCCTGCATCGACCCCAAGGTGTGAGCAGCTCCCAGCTACCAGAGACCAAACCAAAGGAGCGAGTGGCTCCCGGTAGCTTGAGACTGACCCAAAGGCATGAGCACCTCCTAGCGGCTCAAGACTACCGCAAAGGCGGGGGCGGTTCCAGGTGGCCTAAGACCGACCTGAAGACGTGAGCGCCTCCTGGTGGTCTTGCACTACCCTCTCCATTTCTTTCCTAGCTGTCAGGGGCCATGGACTCAGATTCCAGCTCCACATGCAGCCGTTCCTCCTCCCCTGACTTGGAGCGGATCAGGACTGCCACACTGGGCAGGGCCAAGGCTCACGTGCAACTGTCCAAGGAGGACCTGCAGGAGCTACGACTGAGAGTCAACAGCCGGGAACGCAAACGCATGCATGTCCTGAACCAGGCCATGGATGGGCTGCGGGAGGTCATGCCCTATGCCCAGGGGCCCTCCGTGCGCAAGCTCTCCAAGATCTCCACTCTGCTGCTGGCTCGCAACTACATCCTCATGCTGTCCAGCTCACTGGAGGAGATGAGGAAGCTGGTAGGAGACATGTATGGGACCGGCCACCAGGGCCCTGTAGCCTCCGTGCTCCTGCTGCACCACCCCCTGGCTCAATCCCTGCACTCCCTCACGGCAGGAGCTCCTTCTGCAGTGGCCCCTGGCTCTCCTACAGCCATCAGCTACCCGACCCTCCAGCCGACGGTCCACGTGGGTGGCTTGTATGCGCACTACCCCAGAGTTGCCTGCCCGTGCTCCCTCTGCCAGTCGACCCCTGCCAGCATGCCTGCCCCACAGAGCCTCTCCATGGGCAAGTGAGCAGCAAATGCCCAGAATGAGCTGGGGAACCGGGGAGCAGGGCCAGACAGTGCCAAATGTTGTCTGAGGATGTTCAGAGAGCAACATGAACATCTGGGACCTTCTACATGTGTAGATAACTTGTACAGACGCCGTCGTTCTCATGCT
Organism: Gymnarchus niloticus; assembly: GCA_009936485.2. Lineage (NCBI taxonomy): Eukaryota > Metazoa > Chordata > Actinopteri > Osteoglossiformes > Gymnarchidae > Gymnarchus > Gymnarchus niloticus. Next base: position 10,149 of record JAACJT020002601.1, read on the forward strand.
GCTTCTCAAGTTCATGTAGACACTCGTCTCCCCGTTTGAATGTTAAAACATTTTCATATTTATCTTTGTATGCCACACCCTGTTCTGAAATGACTGGTAATCTGGTGCCACCAACGCCATAAAACCAGCAAGATAACTGAGGAATCATGCAGCGTCTTTGTACTGACATTTCGTAAAATAAACTATATGTGTATATGTTCTATACAGTGTCTGTGTGTTTTTTGGACGTGTTTATGTCGCACTGGGAAGTGCGACAGGAAGGTGATCTGCGGCAGATTGGATCTAACCTTTCAGTGGGATCACTGCATCCTCATACCAGCTTCGGCGATTTTATCTGCATTCTGGTACTTTTTGAGAAGTTCTGCATTTCCTGTCGCATTGCTGTACGTGAAAGAACATGAGAGGCCAGGAAAGAGGTATCTGTTCTTGAATTCCTCCGTTAAACCAGCCTGGCTTCTCGCCACTGTGCAGTGTGAGAGCATCAGAGTCATCCTCTTCCTACTGTGGGGGTAAGATTGAGATCTGTGTCATTTGAGCTAGGAAATGGTTTCCTCATTGGAGGGTTTGTGTCCATGTCTGCAGACCAGCCGCAGCAGAAAACCGTGCCAGTGAATCACACCTGAGCTCACACGGCTCACACCATAAATTTGAAACAAAAGACAAGATACGTAAAGTCTCCCACGTCCAAATGTGGCGACACACCTCAAAGTGGGGGGGTGGAGGGTCAGGGAGAGCGCTTCTTAACTGCCTCTCGCTGAAGCCCCCACCCACAGACCCCTCAGAGTAGACAATGGAGTCTCCGGAGCAGAAAGGCCCCAGAGAGAGTGGAGGTCTTCAACATCTATATCATCACTGGAATGGAGCAGCGACACATACGTACAACAAAGGTGGTTAGGGTTAATTTATGGAGCTGCATTGACTCAGTGAGGGTCCCCCACCAGCATCCGGGGAAAGGGGAACAGCTGGCAGCCAGCCTCCAACTCTGAGCCACTGCTGTCCCTGGTGCTCTGCAGACACATGGTGTGATTAGGGCAGGTCTGTTAGGCTGACCTAGGCTGGTCTGCACTGCCTCTGATGATAATGAGTTATGTCAACGTGTGCAAGGCTGGTGTTTCCTGATCGCTGGCGGATCGTCCGAATCCACAGAAATGCAGCACCAGCTAAGCAGTGGAGGGCAGATACAGAGACAAGTGCCCTTCAACAGCCACACATGTGGAGCGTAGCTACAATAAAGCGAGTGAGGCACTGTGGATTACCTGCCTGCGGGTCATGTGTGAGACAGCTGTGTGCCCCTGCTTCCTCCTGAAGTCACATTTTGGCACGTTATCGAGCATTAAAAACACCTAAGAGGTTCTATACCGGCCCTCCCCGTGCATCTGCAGTCAATTCAATTCAATTCAATTTGATTTATATAGCGCTTTTAACACGGAGCGCGGTCACAAAGCGCTTTACATAGTCCCGGGCCCACAGTCCCCAGACAGTAAGCCAAAGGTGACAGTGGCAAGGAAAAACTCCCTCAAGAGGAAGAAACCTTGGGAGGAGCCAGACTCAAAGGG
>JAACJT020002602.1:0-11702 GCA_009936485.2 Gymnarchus niloticus
GAAACTGGTCAGGTACAGAGACTGGACTGAAAATGAGAGCCAGAAACTTTGAAAGTCCTTCAGGAAGCCTGGAGAACTACATTAAAAAAATGCAAGTCTGCCTCTTTAGAGGCAAAATATGAAGAAATGAGGGATGGCTCAAGACTTTGGCACAGAACTGTATATATGGTGTCTATTAATGCATCTTCACTAATACCGTATCCCTTGATGCGTAAGGTATGTTTGGTTGGTGTAGAACATACCATGATAATGCACGGCGAACAAAAGTCACAGAACTTCTTTATGTTTTCATCTGGCTGAGCTCAATTGTCCAAATGAAATTTTCAGTTGGTATAACTTTACAATGAGCAGTGGGGTACCTCCACACAGCAATGGTTATTTAATGTCTGCCTTCGAGTCGTATTTTTGAGATGACAACATCATAATCGTGTTTAAACTCCACTGAGTGGAGGCTGCACTGGACTCTGTCACCACTGTCGTCTGCTGTGCTGAGCATTAGACCTGGGGGCATTTGGCGAGCCTGCCTGAATAGAACAGTAAGGCAGGGCTCACCCTGTGTCATGAAACAACATGCAACAGTCACGAAGAAGAAGCAGCTAAACCCGAACTGATCAACATCAAATCCATTTATTTTGCTGAGCATATATCTGTTTAATTTTTCACATTAACATAAAGTGTTCAACATCATTTTCGGAGTGCCTCACCCATGACAGACCAGGTAACTTTTGCTTAATGCTTCAGCAGCTCTTGTCTACATTAATTTAATTTTGCATCCAACCGTTCGTAGTGCGAGTGATTAATCAACGCGAATGCGACACAGACAGAAACATACAGTAGAGAGGAAGCATAAGAAGGTACAGTACTAGCTGGAAAAACCATGTCCTTTAAAAACCCACAGTATTGTGATCTCCGCAACTCATTTCTGAACGAGAACATTTCTCAGTGTTACCTGTGCCGTTGTGACTTTGGTATTATGACCAAAGCCCAGCATTGCACATTTGCCTATAGCTTGCTGACTGAAAACTTTTTCCAGAAAACACAGCTATTTTCACCATAAATGCTTGCGACTTCATGTTGCAATCCTGTGGGGAACACTACACCGATTCTGAGTCGATCGGTGCTCCATCTTCCACAACCACTCATTGAGGGCAGAGTCATGGAAAGCGCTCCTGGTGGCACAGGGAACAGGACAGGGGACACTGTGGAATGGGATGCCAGGAAGAAGAAAACCTAATTACCTCTTATGATCTGCGTTACCCCCAGCACTTCAGGGCAAGTTGCCGGTAGCGAATGGTTTGAACAGCTGAGATGCGGGACTGGAATTCTGAGCAGCAGCTGGGTGAAGAGGAAAATCAAGCAAGAGTGGGATGAAGCTGGAGGCATTAGGAGACATGAGTGAGGGAACGAGCAGAACTTCTCAGAACCAGAGGTGAAGAAGAATGACTATGGTGCTATTTACATATTCATAGTAATACCCAGAATGCTTGGTCATTTGATAAGGTTTGATATCAAACCTTCTCAGCAAGAACCTCTGATCCAGCAGTAAAATGTAACATGAGTAATTCTATGAATGCACAGGAATCAAACAAACATCCTGAAGCAAACATCCATTCGTCTATTTTCAAAACAATTTATTCCATACAGGGGTTGTGTTGGGTCTGGAGCCTATCCCAGGCAGTTTAAGGCACAATTATTAATATTATGTAAATTATATATATATTATTATATTAATATTCCACAGAGTTAGGTATCTTTCACAGCAAAAACAGCTTTAAGACTTTTGGGTAAATAGCTTTGACAACTGTCCAGTAGTGATTCAGGCCCATTCTTCCAGGCAGAACTGCTCCAGGTTGTTCTGTTGTGTCACATGACACATGTGCTGGATCGAGGGCTTTGACAGAACCATTGTCTTGTGTTTGGGGTCATTGTCCTGGTGAAAATACTAAAATCAGTGTTTTGCAGACTGAAACTGGTTCCCTTGTGGTACTTGCCCCGTTTTTAGCATGGTCCGTTCTTTATTTCATTTTAATAGGACCCTCATTCTCTGCCACTGAGAAGCAGCCTCACAGCTGTTGTTTTTTGACATGTGGGCCGTGTGAGATTTTGTCATTTTGGCTGAAATGCTCTGTCTTGGTCTTATCTGACAATAAAATATTTTCCCACATCAAAAACTGGGTCACCATTGTGTTTTCTGGCTAACGGCACACAGGCTTTCCCATCATTCTTTGGAGTTAGGGCGTCTCTTGTGCCACCTGCTCACACTAGGTGGTGCTATCCTGACCTCTCTTATGTGGCCGTCTGCTGCACCCCCACTCCACTCTCAGCTAATGGACTCTGGAGCATCTTCGACGTGATCTCTGGCCTCTCTGGCTTCACTCACAAGCCTAGTTTGTGTTCACACAGAGTACGTACGGATGGCCTTTTTTATACACAGCATCTGGGTGCTTCCATCTACAGTTAGCTTCCACCTCCCAAAAATTTGAACCAACACCCACTGGGACACCCAGACATTTTTGGGTGCTGTTTTTTTTACCCTTTTCCAACATTGGTTTCACTTTATCGCTAACATCTTTGGTCATCATTTTCGCAGTTGTTCTTCCTATGCAATAGTCACTTGACTGTTTGGGTTTTATGCTGAAGAAGTGGCTGTTATTTTAATAATTCACAGGCAGAGTCCATTAGTGGGATTACCTCATTAGGGTAATTCTTTTTCACTTATATAAACATAGAGTTTTCTTAACACAGTGACTATATACTTATGCAAACAGCATTTTTTATATTTTATTTTTCTAAAGGATGTTCTCTAATACAAAAAAGCTGCATTAAATTGAGTGGAGGATTTGTAATTCAGTAAAAGAGAAATCTGAGTACTCGCGGCTCTGAATACTTCAGCAAGACACTGTGTGAAGCCAAAACCATTAGAATGGAAATGGAAAAGCTCTGTGGAGGCAAAACTGAGCAGTAGACCCATTAGCAAAGATATAGGAATGACAGAAGCAGGCTATGGTGGTGAGTCAGGGTAGATTTTATTGGCTAGGGGGCAGAAGGCAGGGAACAACAGGAGAAACCAGGGCGACTAGGAGCAGGCACATGAGGAACCGGGAAGCTAACAGGTAGAGCTGACTGACAGGGAGACAATCTCGGGTAGTAGACAGTGAAATGATTGAATACTGGGTGCTAGGGTTGAGGGACACTAAACAGGGCTCGGTAACAGGGCAAACAGCAACAGGTGCAGAAGCAGGTAAAAGAGGACAGGTGTGCTGGCAAACTGCAAGGCAGTGGAAGTGGTGCAAGGGTGCCTCCTGGTGGTGCATAGCAGTGATGAGACAAGTTTAATTTGGTGATTTGCTGCAATAGCTGTTGCTGATGTTTTGTGTCATCTCTAAGCAGCCATATAAAGATCAGAAAGAATCAACTGACATAGTCTACCAAAAACATCCAGCAATATTAATATATAAAGGAAAAATAATGGCAAAATTCTGAGCAGCACTTCACAGTGTAATTAACCTTAATTAATTTACAGCATCATGAATAAAGAAATGTTGAATTTACTATTTGCAGTATTTTATAATAATGCTAAATTGTGATGTGGTAAATCATTTTTAAATTCTGTAATAAGCAGGGGTGAATCTGCATAATCTTTTGATATTAAAAAAGACTGAACGTTTAAAATGTCTCAATACCTTAGAGTGTTCAGATAAGACTCCACATATAAATGTATCCTGCAATACCTTAGATTGTTCACATAAGGCTGGACATACAAAGGCATGCAGAGAATTGCTCACTTAATGGGTGACTATAGACAAAAAATGGCTCAGATCAAAAAACACCAAACAACAGTAAAAGTGATTATTTATTACAAAATCAATCCATCCATCCATCCATCCATCCATCCATCCATCCATCCATCCATCCATCCATCCATCAGCCTGCCTTTCAGTAGAATAACCTCTTTCTGGTGTGCTAGATAGAGGAGGACTTGGCCAAACTGCTATTCCCCTGATTTGGCATTTCTGGGCTTGAGGCTGAGCTCAGCTTTCCCATAATAAATCATTTTATAATATAATATCAATTGTTAAATGATCACAAAATATTTTGGCAAGGCATCGAAGACAGATGAGAAATCCATGATGAATTCTGCTTCTGGTCAGTTGGTACCATCTATATACATTGTAAGAAGTGATCTCATGCAGAAGATGTACTGCATTTTATAATTTCATAAAACTTTAAAATTTCGGCATCAGCTGTTGGCATTCAAAAATGGAATCGTACAATAAGAGGGGAGAGGGCAGTGCTGAAACCTTGTTTGGTGGTTCAGAGGGTGACACCGAAACCTTGTCTGGTGGTTCAGAGGGCGGCACTGAAACCTTGTTTGGTGGTTCAGAGGGCGGCACTGAAGCCTTGTCTGGCGGTTCAGAGGGCGGCACTGAAACCTTGGCTGGTGGTTCAGAGGGCGGCACTAAAACCTTGGCTGGTGGTTCAGAGGGCGGCACTGAAACCTTGTCTGGCAGTTCAGAGGGCAGCACTGACCCTTTGGCTGGTGGTTCAGAGGGCGGCACTGAAACCTTGTCTGGCGGTTCAGAGGGCAGCACTGACCCTTTGGCTGGTGGTTCTGAGGGCAGCACTGATGCCTTCTCGTGGCTTTGTGTAAAGAGTTCCTGAATTTCCGCTGTTGTCAAATCTTCTGGTTTTCTCTTACAGATACTCATCACTTAGGCAGATTGGAGTCTCTAAATAGGTGCTTTTGAGTGGGTGTACTGCCCTGCCTCCTGCTCAAGTTGTTCCCTTTGCCCTCTGGAAGCCCGCGCTGCATAAACAGTTATGGGAAATGAAAAACTCATCTCATTACTTCATGCAAGAAAATGACATCCTTAGTAAAAAGATAAGCATTGGTATTGAGTGGAATATTACAGTAAGTCTCTACAGAGAAGCCTAAATTCAAATCCTTGCTAATGATCTTTCTCAGACTGCAAAAATCAGTTTCTCATACAAAGATTAAAAGTTTTTATAGGGTACCATAATATGACATTCACACTTTTATATTAATAAAATGAAAATGTATTTATTTATTTTGAGTGGTAGTGTGTCTGGCATATCATACCTCCTCCTTCTTATGGTCCAGTGAGGTGTTTATGTGTCTGTGATTCAGTGAGGTGTGTCTGTGGCCTGGTAGGGTTTACCTGTGTTACAGCGAGGCATGTCTGATACAGAGAGGTGTGTCTGTTTTCTGGTCGGGTGTGTCTGTGATCCAGAGATGTGTGTCTGTGATTCGATGAAGTGTGTTAAGGCCTTTGGTCGAATCCAAGGCTATTTTCACAGGAAGCTCTTTCAGTACATTTAAAAGCCTTTCAAGATGCAGACAGACTGCAAGTTGTCTTGGTGAGATCAGGAATGCCTTTGATGCTGTGGAGTGTTGTAGTTGTCCTTCTCAATTCTGTCATATTTGTTTTTGTGAGTGCTACAAATTTCACTAGGTTCATTAAATTTGATGGAATACAATGGATTGTTACTGCAGGTTAGTTTCTCAATTCATTTTCAGAAGATTTTCATAGTTTTATGTCAGTATTAGCAATACATTTCAAATACTTATTTGATTCAAGCTAACTTTATGTAGTTTCTAAGACAGAATTACGGTATTACATTACATATCTTGTGACCCCGTGCAGCACAAACAATAGGAAAACACATAGATGGACACTATTCTTTAAAAGCTAATTTTGCTGATTTTGAGTAGATGACCTTTCAGTTTACAAAGATAAGCTTTTACCAAAGCTAAGCAATAAGGCAAATGCTGCCAGTGTACCTCAGTATTACTCACTCAACACTTTTAGTCTGAAATTCAACAATGCTAAATGGATCACAACTAATCAGAAGATTAAGGACAGGAGGTTAAATTTCTGTGGATTTAATCCGAATTACCACCACGAATGAATTGCTTTTATACTGATAAGCGTGTCAAATGAATTGCTTGGTATTACTTGACTTATGCATGTCCTGCCACACTATCACCGTGGAGTCTCGCTGTGCGATTGATCTGTGTTACGCAACAGGCCTTGGTCATGCAGGAAGGCCGAGGTCACATGTTGGAGGGCTCCAATGGAAACTGCCTTCCTTTGAGGCACTGACACCTCTTCTGGCTTTGCCCACACTTCAGCTTGCATTAGACTCACTAATCTAGGCAGCGGGATGCTCCTCATTTGCCTCATCTCCTCAGTCATACCTATATTAAACTGTCATCTCCTGTGGGAGCCTTGAACCCCTCTCCTGGTGAGGATATGTATCTGACGCAACTAGACTTCTTCAGCTGGGACCAGTAAGCTGGACATCTTTAACCATCAAGACATCCCGCCGGATATCTTGTATTCCTCCATTCCTGCAGAACGGCCTGGTTAGCTGTTTAACCAACTGGCTATCAGAGGCTTCCGGAAATGCCTAAGTTTCTGTTGTGGGGGCTGGCGAGTGACCAAATTCACTGCAACAGACTACCCCTTTAATGGTGTTGCGATATGGTTTCCTTTTTTCTGTTTAGCTAGTTGGTTCCTATCACGGGGTGAGTGAGGATGGTTTTCTCCTGACTTAAAAAGAAAAAGACGAAAATAAAAGTTCCCAGCTTCAGTCAGTCAAGCATTCCTCTAAGCCAGTCATGGCTTAGAGGAATGCTGTTTCTCTGTGGATAGATTTGTGCTTCCATTGTGTTCCTGAAAGCCCAGACATTCGCAATGTTGTTTTAGGGTTAGTTTTCAATTGAGCAGCACCACAGATTACTGCACTAACATGTCATTTTCTGCACTAGCGTAAAAACACCCCAAATTTTCCATTCATATAAAACACTGTGTCAGTTTGTCTGGTAATCTATGCTGTTACTGGAAAGTAGTAGAAATGAGGTTAGCTGACTGTTGCTGGAATGACTAAATACTTGCACATTTTTTCAGAATATGAGCATATTGACTGGACAATCTGTATGATTCGGTATTTGAGAAATGCCGAGGTCGTTATATTACAGTTGCAGACCAATGTGAGTTGGAGTAATGATGGCGCATCAGAAGATCAGTCTGACAATCTAGAGATAACGTCGGGAAAGGCATCCGGCTTTGTCTCAGAGCTGTGTACATTTGGGTGCATTCATCAGAGTACAGCACTGTTTGCCATTAGATTTCCACACGGTCTGTTTAGTGTTTCTAACAAAGGCCTATAAAAAAAGGCTTCCTAAACCAGGTTTACCTGTGAGCAGCTGGCTAAATAGTGAATAGCATTACGTTAATTCAGAGGTCAGATTTTTCAATTCAGTTCAATTTAATTCAATTTAATTTTATTTTATTCATATAGCACCTTTAACAAGGAGCACTGTCACAAAGGACTTTACATAGTGCCGGGTCCAGGGTCCCCAGCGAGTAAGCTGAAGGTGGCAGTGGCAAGGAAAAATTCACTCAGGAAGAGGAAACCTTGGGAGGAACCAGATTCAAGTAGGAGGCCCATCCTTCTCTGGCTGGCACCGTGCAAGAGGGGTTCATTAATACAAATATGAATCAACAATGTTGTAGAACAGTCAACAGGACAACAGGGTATTGGAGGAAGCAGTCAGGTGATCAGCATTGAAGAGCAGATTTATTTGCATTGCTGATTGGAAGTTGCACCCAACCTTGTGGCCCTAGAGTTTTCACTCTACACACATTGACCACATGGGTAAATGGTGGAGTGGAAGAAAGAAACGAGTCACATTTTTTCCCAAGTCAGTCAGCTGTGAGCAATGCAGTACCCCTGTCCCTGCTGTTTGTCACACACTGCTTTGATTGGAACTGCATTCCAGAGCATCGCAGGTATTGCGTCAGCGCAGAACAGAACCGAAGCAGAGTCATGAGGGGGGCGGGAATGGGAAAAGATACCCTATCTGAATGTGGGTTGAGCAGAATGATCCTTCTCAGTAATATGCATAGACGTGTTTTGGTTTTGCCAAAAGTCAGAAAGGCATTTTACACCACGGGATGGCAGAGCCTCAATTTATGCCTCAATTGCCCGATATTAGCAGAAATCTCGTCAAAATCAGCTGCCTGTGATTCAAAACATTTCCCAGACTTGAATTTTTTGCTTCAAACATTATGTAAGGTGCTTCATTCCAGTTGCACGTTATCATCAGGACTGATCTGAAAAGCTCGATCAGATGTTCCACAGGAAATTGTAAGGATTTCCCAAGGGATTAGTGACTATGAGGAGCTGATTAGTGGACTCCAGAGACACAGTCAAGGCCGGTCCTTCAGCTCTGGTGGGGCTCCACATCTTCCGTTCTCTCATTCTGCATCCGAGTGCCTTTCTAATTACAGCAAACGTATGCCTTTCTGACACTTAAATCTGTCTGATTGACTCCCCCGGTTGCAGTTTCAAACCGGAACCTCGCAAATTGTATCCCGCTCTCCTTATTTGGTGATTGTTAAGCTCTGTGACATTTCAAGGTCATGAGAAAATGTTCTGGAGGCTCTTAGCAGCAAACCCAAATCAAAGTATGTTGCTATTACAAGTGGAGTTTCAGCAATGTTGTTTAATTCTCGTAACATACCCTTGTTCACAGTTCAGCTGGCTCTGCACAACTAAGCAAACATCCGCCAAAACACATTCTGCAAACAACAGGTCCCGCACTTCTGTTAGCCCCGTCAGTCATATTTCACAGCATAAGAACCTCGATAATAAGCAGAACACCTTTCAGTTCCCGAACAACACGGTTTGGAATCTACTCTATAGTTACTGGTGGCAAATGGCGAGTTAAAACAGCAAACGGTCCAAGTGCAAACTGCTTTTTCGACCCACTTGAGGTGCACTTCCCAGAACACCATGGACCTGAAACATTCACATCTTTGTGGTGGAGCATGCATATAAAAGAGATCCTCATCAACACTTTCCATAAGTGCCAGTTATCCACTCGAAATGCTGAAGATAACATTGGTAAATTGGATACATTAGCATCTGAAATGAATGGATCACAATACAGTCTCCCGGAAACACACTAACATAAAACATGTAACAAGCAAAATAACTGACTTCTGACATTTCCACCATATTTTGAAATGCCGTTTAAAGAGAAATTACCAGTTAGTTGATCATAGCTGATACAATTGCCCATCCCCCATTATGGCAGATATTGATCCAATTTATTCCAAAGAACCACATCATCATCATCATTACTGTTTGGTGTCAGTCAGAGAAGGACGGGCTTCCCCTTTGAGTCTGGTTGTTCCCAAGATTTCTTCTTCACTTTGAGGGAGGTTTTCCTTCCACTGTCACCCAAGGTTTACTTCTGGGGACCCTGGGCCCTGGGTTCTGTGTAAAGCTTTGCAACTCTATGCTCCTTGTTAAAAGCATTATAATTAAATAATTAAATCATCATTTTTAGACCACATTTTTCTGTTGAGGGTCACGGTGGCATCATGCTGAGCACGTCAGACCAGACAGCTCTTTCCATGGTCACAGACCCTAGCTCACTCTGAAGAATCCCCAGATGTTTTCAAGACAACTGGGAGAGATAATCCCTACAGGGTGTTCTAGGTCATGCCCAGAATGGGATCAGTAGGATGTATTTCAAAAGGCAGCTTTATGAGATGTCCACATGGCATCATTACAAGATGCCCAAACTTCTTGATCCAAAGGAGCAGAGTCTCTGTTTTGATGTTCCACTAGATCTCCAAACTCCAAAACTCACAGACACCTCACTTTGACTGCTTGGACTTGTGGCCTTGTTGTTTTAGTCATTACCTAAAGCACTGAGAATATACCTGAAATGTCTGAGGATAGAGAAGTAGATCATCCTTTAACTGCTGCTTCACCACCACAGATCTCCTCAGTGCCTGTAAAATTGCCTGTCAATCTCCCTCCTACCATCACTCATGAACATGATCCATTGATACTTAAACTCTTTCACTAAAGTCATATCTCCAGATGTAAATCAGGCAGCTCAACTGATGATTCAGTATGCAGCCCAGAATGGTCAATTACCAATCAGTCAAATCATTTAAGGAGACTTAAAGCCTTTTCAAAGGCATTTTCCAGAATAAATGACAATGAAAAACACAAGGGAGATAAGTTCTAATTCTGGTGGTGTACCTTAAATACAACTCCTTCACTCCTACTATAACTCAACAAAACAGGCAGTACAGGTGCGGGGAAATTCACATACAGTCCAAAGAATAAGGTATAACGTGCTGAACCCCTGAGCTTCTACGGCAGAGAAAAGAAAAGGGCATTATAAAGAGTAGTAATTAGAAGGACTGAGTGTTATTGTTGCCATATCACCAAAGAGAGAACAAATAAGATGATTATTGTTGGCAATTAAATTAGACAGGCACAAATGTTTAGACCCTGGGGAACAAACTATAGCAGTGTAATGATATGAATTTGACATGAGAATGGTGTTAGGTCCTACAGGATTATTTATAGTCTAGACATCAAATTGGCCACTGCAATAATAGGAAATGATTACAACCTTAGGGAGCTAGCAGCTTTCCCTCTAGATTTGTTGTTTCTTGGAATGGTTCAAAATACTGCTTTTTGTGAGGTGTTTGCTTTTTCCGGATCCCCAATATTTTATTTGATTTCCATTTGAATTTTGAAGAAATCTTTGCAGTAGCAAATACTTTTCAAAATGATTGGAGATCTGCCATTGTCATATTTTTACAGCGTGTCTTTTTTACTGATCTATTGGTGCTGTCATTATAGAATACCCACTGGAAAACAACAATCGTAAAAAAAACCCTTTACATACTTGATTTAACAGTATTTTGAAACCATTTTGTGGTTATGGGTACAAAAATCTTAAATACCGATCTTCTGTACTCTCAATAAAGTAGGACCTTTCATCTGGAAACTATTGCAAAAGACGGTACTTCCCTCCTCTCATCATTTCCACGTAATTTACATTTGGTAGAATAGCTGTCAAGGTGAACCAAAGTGCTTTGAAGGCCAGTGTTCTAGTGTGAAATAACCATTAATAAAAAAACCTTTTTGGGAATTTTGTTTACAGTTTACGGTGCCTTTTAGAAGGGAGTGCAGTCCAGTTCTCACTCGGTGACAGTGTCTTATAGCCAATCACACGTTCCAGTTGTATCAAGAGCACAGCTCCTTTCCCAAGTTTTTATCGATTTTTTTTTGCATAATACCTAGCTGGCGCTGCTTAGTGATGAATAAATGAGTCACAGTAGCTGGTTTCCTAGTCAATCACAAACCTGTTACTGGCAGGCTAAGTTGAGACAAGCCTGGCCAAGATTTGTTTGCTGTTAGTAGTTTTTCATCACCTGTAGCCATTGCCTAATAACGTTAAACTTCTGTCATTTCAGAATTTGAACTGAATAACATTCATTCTTCAACTGGCCATGGCCCAGGGTCGACCTTTGATTGGAACTGGCCTATAATTTATCGAAGCTCTCGGAAGCTCAGCTTCAGCTTCAGAATAAACACAGGTCTGTGCTTCCACTAGACTTTGATGCAGAGGTCAGGAGTGTTTCTAAACGGCATGGCTAAATACCAGCCATTTCCCTGAGAGTTTCTGCCTTATTGCCTCTCCTGCATCAGGGTGCACTTTGTGGCATGTCAGGAGGCTTCAGACTGCTTCCATTCCCTGTTGCTGAGCATGTGCCACAGTACGGAAACTGCACTAGTGAAAGTAACTAATGACCTACTCATGGCCTCAGATCGTGGTTGTCTTTCCTTGCTGGTGCTTT
>JAACJT020002603.1:0-11698 GCA_009936485.2 Gymnarchus niloticus
CCCTGGACGGGATGCCAGTCCATCACAGGGCACAAGGCTGGGGTACACCCTGGACGGGATGCCAGTCCATCACAGGGTACATACATGCAATTAAAAGACACCAATTATCCTAAGAGTGGAAGGGTACCCAAGAGACAGAGAGACAACATGCAAACTTCACACACAGATTAGAGGTGAGATCGGAACCTCCATCCCTGGAGGTCTGAGTCAACAATACCACCTACTGAGCAAGCATGCCATCCGTTATTAGGAGCTATGCTGGGAAGTTATTTGTACCTGATAACTGCTATAGTGCTTTTCAATTAAATGATGTGTAGAATAAAGCAAAGTGAACATTATTGACTTTACCTTAAGATACTCACAGGACAAAGTGACCAGGTCAAACGTTTCTTCTTTCCCCCTAGTAATGACAGGCTTATGGGGTAAGTGCGTCGCAGGAAATGCTCAGCTGTTAAAGATGTTACGCAAACCCTCTTTGCTAATACGGGCAGCAGCTGCAACCAGCATCACTTAACCTTCATGTGACTTGACCCCAGATGCACGCTGGACCAGTCAAAGATCTGCCAGGGCGACCCGCTACACACAGGAGACAGCTCAATTTTATCCTCCTTCAATATCATGCACAAGCTCTCATGTGTGATGAGGACACGGAACAACACGCTTTTCTGCATCCGTGTTCTCTGGACGCTCGTGACCTCAGGCATGGGGATACGGCAGCCGTGCCCTGCATTTGACTGTGGTTCAGAAAGCCGGTGGACCAGAGCAAACACAGATGAAGACACCGCAGATGTCTAGACAGAGTGTTGCTGAAATTAACTCGATTGAAATTCAAGGCCCAGAACGAACCATCGCCAGATGTGTGCGGTCAAGGACCTAGGGGCTATTTAGAAATCATGTTCATTTATTGATTTAAAAAATGATGAAACTCGTAATGTATCACATTTGGCACCAAAAACTTGCACCCTGTGCTGTAAGTATTGCAGACTTGATGTACTCCACCAGCATTTTGCTGTTACTGATATCTATTTGCATCAAAATATTGCAGCCTATTTTGTGTCCTTTTTGGTGTTAAAGGTGTCTTTTACTGGGTGAGTTCATGTTATATTGTGTGTTTTAAACAGCCACACTAACTACTGTTGTTACCCAAAGCATTATTCTTGTACAGCAAACTGTTAAAAATATTTGTCTTTTTTTTTTATTTTAATGCCTTTTATGCACTTATTGTAAAAACCATAAATGACAGAGGTAAAGCTTTACTTAAAAACTAGTAAACTTTAGTGTTTCATCTTAAGACTATCGATTTCTTTTAAACTCTTTCCCCAAACTAAAGAAAGCCAAATAATCACAATATATCGCATCACAGCCGCACACATTTGAGAGACACATAAACATTTTCATGATTCTACTGTTAGTTTTTTTAGACTCATATATGAGTTAAAGATGCATAGCATTGGAGCAGAAAATAAACATGCCAAAGAAATATACGTCTTCTGAATATAGCAGGCAGTGTAACTGTTTTAGATAATAATTTTTGGCTTCGTTCACACAACCCCAAGGTCCACGGGTTAACACCCACTAACACGGTTTGCTGCAATCGTGCCTGTTGTGAAAAGAAATTCAGTAATCTTTTCCTCAGAGACTGACACATTTTGTCATTTAAGCTGAGTCCGGCATTTTTACAGCACATACTGCAATTTTAATACAACACTAGTCATGTGCCTCGACTTTTTACACATTTTGTTGACCTGATTCAGTCAGCAGACAATATGCCATAATCACAAAGCGAAAACACACGTAGGAATTATTGCATTTTAAAAAATAGAAACTGAAACAGCTTTTAAAATAGGTATTCAGACCCTTTACTCTGGATCATCTTTGAGACGTCTCTCTCACAGTCCACCTGCGGCAAATCGACATGATTGGACATGATTTATGAAGGTACAGACAGCTGTCCATCTATGGTCCCTCAGTCATGGTAGAGTGTAAAATGCGTCATGAAGTTTAAGGTTCCCAAGGGCACAGTGGTCTCCATCATTGTCAAAGAAGACTGGAAACACCAAGTCTTCTTAAAGCTGGCCGTGTGACCAAAGTGGGTACTTTGTTAAGAAGGGCCGAGGTTTTTGGTAACCACCCTGACCCAACGGCCAAAAGAATTCCAAATTACCCGTGTAGAGATGGTAGAACATGCCAGAAAGAAAATTCTTGGTCGGACTCTGTCAGTTAGATTGTTGTGGTATAGATGTTAGAGAGAAGCTGCTGCTGAGTGGCAGGTAGATGACAACTCGCCTGGAGTTTGTCACTTAAAGGACTCTTTGGTCTGATGAGACACAAACTGAACTGAATATCTGGAGCGAGCCTGGTACCTGTCACCCCCACAGTGAAGCATGACAATGACAGTGACATGCTATGGGGGTTTACCTCCTTGGAAGGTGGCTAGCATTGAGGGAAACATAAACAAATTCCAATACAAATAGGTCCTTGAAGAAAACTGGCTCCAGAGAACCCATAACCTTGGATTAAGGCAAAGATACACCTTTCAAACATCATAGCCAAGGTGGTGTTGAATATCCTTTAAGTGGCCTAACCAAGTCCTGAACTTGAACCCCACAGAAAGACCTGGAGATTAGACAGGGTGTGAATATCACATGCTCTGATTGGTTCTGCGAATGTCGCATGCTCTGATTGGTTATGCGAATGCTGCAAGCTCTAATTAGTGGTGTGAATGTTGCTCACTCTCATTGGTTACACTTACAGTATATTGGGTGGAGCTAAGAATGAGTTAAACAGAGAAAGCTCATGTATGTTTGAATAAAGAGTGTATGAATTGCATGCGATACCTTATTCTATTGTATAATTTTAAAGATAACAAGGGAGTGTCAGTGACCTGCAATCTGACAGAGTTTGTGATGATATGGAAGGAGGAACAGGAGACTCTGTCCAAATCCTGGTGTACAGAAGTTATAGAATCGTACCCTAGAAGACTCACAACCGTAATCGTTAAAATCACCTTTCGCTGACATTCTGAACATAGGGTCTGAATGTTTAGGCAAACGAGAGCTTTCACGTTGTCATTATGAGGTAATGTGTATCAACCGATAATGAAAAATTCATATTGAAGCAGCCAGGGCTTGTGAAACAGGTGAGGGAGGTGATTGTTGCCACTGCCTGTGGCATAAAAGTCAACAACCCTCAATGCTAAATACCCCACTGCATAAAAATCTAGGGTAATAGTACCAGTTGTACTCTGAAGCTTTATTTTTGCCTGCCTACAGCTACTTAATATGTTGTAGGCTGCTTTGTATTTTTAAACGTAGAGCGGTGATTCGCTCAAGGCTGGCATGTAGACTATGACCATGGTGGGAATTTCATTGTATATTTACATTTATTTTGACTCTGCTATCCTTGCATTTTCCAGCATCATTCACTGCCGGAACGCCGTTTGCAGCCATCCTCTGTGACCGATGGATGTGATGTCGTATCCAAACACAGCAGTATGGCAGCAGTAACAGTTCCCACGCTTAATGCTGCTTAACTACAGCGGTACCTGTCGTGAAATTCTTTGTATGGTTTTAGTAGGGGTGCAAAGAATAACCAAGGAAGATTAAAAGTGAAGAGGCAAGTAACAAGTTCATGAAGTGCAGTTTTATAAAATCAGTCTGGGTAGAGAAATGCCAGTATAGATGGGAACAATGTAAAAATCCATCTTCTGTCCGTTCATCCTGGTCAGGGTCTTGGAGATGTCTGGACCTGATTCCAGCCAGCACAGGACACTACCTAGGGTCTATCCTGGACAGGATGTCTGTTAAAACCACCCAACTAAGAGGAGACTAAGACATGGTCCAGCATTGTGGTACCTATTAAATTAAGTCTGAAGTACTGGTTTTCCCCCCCCAATAAAACATCTTTAGGTACACATTTGAGTAGGTCCAACTAAAGCGTAGTTGGAGCAAACCGAATGTGAATTTTCTTTCATCATTCGGTCTATAGGACAACAAGAGAAATTCAAGAAAAAAACCCCTTCGGGGAAGGTCAGAGTGGGCCAACTGTGAGTATCTGGGAGTTCTGATATATCTCAGGAAGTCACGAAGCTCTTACCTTTACACCGACGTCTGTATCTTGGGTAGGCTCAAAGTGCACAACATGTAGAAGACTGCAAGTCAATACTTTGTCTCTGGTGTCAATCAAGAAACAAACAATAAGGTGAAAAGACAGGAAGAGAAACTGCCATAATCACTTCCTGTGCTCAGTGCCCAAGCTGTACTTTGCTGCACCCACTCCAAACCCGCAGGAGATCAGCACAGACTCTCAAGCAGTCTACTAAATGTATACGTGATCTGAATGTGAATTGCCCCAATAGTTCTTGAGCAGCAGTTGCCCACATGTCAAAACAGTGAAGCTGCGTTAAGCTTCACAAGATAGTAACTACTCACAGATATACACTCACTGGCCACTTCATTAGGTACACCTGTTCAACTGCTTGTTAAAGCAAATATCTAATCAGCCAATCACATGGCAGAAACTCAATGCATTTACACATGTTGACATAGTCAAGAGGCTCTGCTTAAGCTCAAACCAAGCATCAGAATGCGGAAGAAAGGTGATTTAAGTGACTTTCAACGCGGCATGGTTGTTGGTGCCAGACAGGCTGGTTTGAGTATTTCAGAAACCAGATTGGCCACAGCAGCAGAAGAGCATACGAGGTGGCAGTTTTGTCAGCTAGGAACAGGAATCTGAGGCTACAGTTAGCATAGGCTCAACAAAATTGGATAATGGAAAATTGGGGAAATGTTGCCTGGTCTGATGACTCTTGATTTCTGCTGTGACATTCAGATGGTAGGGTCAAAATTTGGCATAAACAACATCAAAGCACAACTCCATCCTGCTATTAACGATTCAGGCTGGTGGTGTAATGGTGTGAGAGACATTTTCTTGGCACACTTTGGGCCCCTAAGTACCAGCTGACCATCGGTTAAACACCACAGCCTACTTGAGTATTGTTACTGACCATATCCATCCCCTTATAACCACAGTGTACCCATCTTCTAATGGCTACTTCCAGCAGGATAATGTGCCATGTCACAAAACTCATATCATCTCAGATTGGTTTCTTGAACATGACAATGAGTTCACTGTACTCAAATGGCCTTCACAGTCACCAGATCTCAATGCAGTAGAGCACCTTTGGGATGTGGTGAAACCGGATTTTCACATCATGAAGGTGCAGCTGAAAAATCTGCAGGAACTGTGATGTTATCATGCCAATGAAGGCCAAAGGGGGTCTGACCCGGTACTAGACAGGTGTACGTAATGAAGTGGTCAGTGAGTTTATATATTCCTGCGCAAATCTACCACATCTCAATGCCATTGTCTTCCCTGCTATTATGTACAAGTTAAATATTCATACAAACAATGCATGGAAAAATAATTCAGAAAAATAACGAGTAGCTTCCATGTTAGGAAACAGATTAATGTAAGTCAAAGGGGGTGTTTCACAGCAGAGACATTTTAATATTAGATTTCCTTCGAGTTGTTTTTCACAGGATAGGATTAGACTGGGCGATGCTCATGTTTCATATTTCTAAGTAAGGGATATAATTAACCAAAAGCTTTCATTTGACGAGCGACTGCCAGGTAAGGGTGAAAACGAACCAGTTATCCCCTCTAAGTAGAGGCATTTATATCTAGCAACAGGCCAGAAATAGATAATCAGGGGCTAGGTAAGGCTATGTAAGTGTCTCTCAAACCTGCAGCCAAATTCTGTAGGCTAGTTCTTCAGTATTTACACACTCCCTCCTCTTTTGCAAGCTAATGAGGCATAGTTTGCAGCCTCTGACCTGAGTCTACCACCCCTATTCACAAGGACACCGGACTAAGCCATGACCCAATGCATTCTCTGTTGAAATCCCAGCTCTGAGCACAATCCAGAGCCTTTTCGTTTGGCAATGGGGACGCAGCTTGCCATCTGGAAACATCTCAGACCTGTAATCACTCAAAGGAACATTTCAAAATGAGAGGGAATCCCACAGAAGACGGCAGTCCTTAATTGTTAGCTTGCAACACTGTTACCCTCGCTGTGAGCGCACTTCTACATCTTCACAGCAACTTTCGTCTAAATAAGCAAACAATATGTTTATCGACACATTTGCCCTACTGTCTCATATCATCAGGGTATCAGAGCGTCATGCACGTGTCAGACATCTGGAGTAACTGCAGTAAAAGCAAATATTAGGCAGCATTTGGAATGCCAAAAATAAATCAATATAAAAATATTTCATTTAAAATGTACAAACAGAAGATACCAAGTGTACACTGACATTTGTTTGCTTTTCAAACAAATCACTGAAGTGTCTCCAAACTGAATCAGTTTCTCACCATAGTGATTTTTGAGAACATTAATAATATTACAGCTGGGGGGGCACAGTGCCTCTGAGGGTAGAACTGTCACCTCACATCTCCATGGCGACAGGTTCTAGCTCTGTTCTGTGTGTGTGGAGTCTGCATGTTCTCCTGAGTTTCTGCTGGTTTCCTCCAAATATCCAATAACATGGAGTTAGGAACATTTGTGACATGTAGTGTGTGGGTTTTTGTGTCCTGCTATGGATTTCCCCCGCCTCGTACCCAGTGCTTCCTGAAATCACCCGCCTCGTACCCGGTGCCTGCTGAAATCCCCTGCCTCATACCCGGTGCTTCCTGAAATCCACCGCCTCATACCTGGTGCTTCCTGAAATCCACTGCCTCATATCCGGTGCTTCCTGAAATCCCTTGCCTCGTACCCGGTAGCTGCTGAAATCCCCTGCATCGTACCAGGTGCCTCCTGAGAGGCTCTAGTCTCATCTTTACCCTATACAGAATTAGCAGGTACGGAAAATGGTTGCATGGAATTTTATGGTCATTAAGTTGCTATTAAGATGAAGCCATTTTTTTGATAGTTTAATGACATTTTGCAAGCCTCATCCCTGAGACAGTTCCTTCACAGTAGATCCAGTTAAGAAATTTGGGCTGAGTCACTCCTAACCAATGACAGCATGTCTCTTACTGCATGTCTTGCTCCTATTTGCAACATGAATGTTCTTGTACAATGCTTCATACGCGTATTAGCAATGTGTAAAATGTCACTTTCATTATACGTACACTGTTACTCATACATGTGATGGTTCCAAAAAGGAACTCATTCATTCATTTATATTTCTTCATTCATACCAGAAAAAGATCAAGTTTTTAATACAAAAGAATTCCAAACTGAATTGTAGTCTTAAATTTAAAGATCTCTGTGGCCTAATTTATATATCATGTATAAAGTACATGAAAAGCTCTGAATCAGGCCCAGACAGTGTCATTCGTAGGAAGGGACACCTAACGAGATGGAGCGAAAAGCGATGACCAGCGGCGTTGGAGCAACATGGCGAGGTGAGCATCAATCAGATGATGGTGAGGTACTTTTCCTTTGGAATGCCATACAATTCCTTGTGGTCCTCAAACAGCTTGCAAAGCTGGTCGGTGTAGAGCTCATGCAGGGCATCCAGCTCCTCATCCGTGGGCCTCAGGTTCTTCTCCACCTTTATGGGCTTCCCAACTGCGGGGCAGAGCACGCAAGGGCGCTTTAGTTACATCCCCTGGTTTGGCAGACCAGAGCTCCTGCAAGCCACTGACAGCAGCATGCAAAGAACACTGAATCTGTACCATAGGTAACTCTGGAAGCTCACATCCTTGCAGCTATGTGTTGAATGATTTGGATCCAGAGTGTAACCACCGTGTGCCAGATTTGGTCTTCATCAGAAACCTCGGAAGATTGGATTAAGCTGCCATTTTGCAGTTGGGTGAAAGGTCAGACGTACTGCTGCATTATTTTATGAGACAGCGTATTTATTAGCCCGTCAAAGGTACTGCAGGGCAGGCAGCTTTCTGAAACCACGAAAGATGTATAAAGCAAGCATCAGAAAGCTGTTCCAAAGTTAAACCTGCACCTTAGTCCTCTCTGACCTCCACTCAACCTTTGCTGATAAAATCTCATCATAATTTCCTCAGATTACTTTCCTCACAGAGCCATACATTCTGACATCATATTCAAGGCTTCTTGGCTAGACGTGGGAGGCCTGAGGTGAGATTGGGCTAATATGGAGTTAATGCGACTCAAAAGTCCATCTCAAGACCAGGACACACACAGAATACACTCAGATCAGCTCCTTGTATCCAAAGCAACATCACATTTTGAATTTAACAAAAAAAAAAAAACAGCCTTACATGTATGGATTCATGCTGTTGGACAACATGAAATTAGCTTAGGAGCTATATCTATGAGGTTGTTAATTCTGACATAAAGGCCTTGAAAAGTCATCCCGGGATTTTCTGAAAGCCAGGATGGTCACGTAACAAGCTGGCACTCATCCCTGTGGGAGCTGGACCGGCTGTGCTTGGGGGCAGGGCTCTCACTTACCCACTGTGATGATGGGCTTGCGGTACGGAATGACACCAAAGCTGTACTGGAAGATCCCACGGGCGTGGAAGAGGGGCAGGGAAATGCCCATCAGACCTTGGAGGTGCTCTTGGATCCAACGGAGCCAGGTGCCCCGGGCATTTTCTACCTGGTCGTAAACCTCATTCTCCCCGAACGAGTAAACAGGCACCAGATGAGCGCTGGCGGGGCAGCAGCCAACAGACAGACAGAGACACAGACATGGAGATCACGAAAGATCAATGAAGGAGAGACAAACTGTGAGTCTTGAGACAGGAACACAGGTAAAAGCACTTTGGTTTTGCTTAATTGTGTGTATCTGACACTCAGTCAGGATGCTGTCTGATTAAACCATTTTGGAATCAATGTATCAAAACATTACATTATTGTCACATATGCGGCCAATCAGCCACACTCAACATACTCCTGGATCCCTCTCCCTCGTGTTCTGACACCTAGACCTTGCAGCACGGTCATCTCGTCGTGAGGTATCGAGTGCCACCACCCTTATCGAGTGTCTATCCTCCCAGGCTGGTGTTGTTCCCCTTGCATGACCCACCGCTGACCCAATCGGCCTCTTTACTTTGGATTTGGTTTTCTGATTGAAGTGCTCGTTTAGCTTTACGGATTTCACGTAGTTCTCTCATGGTGACCTTGTGAAAGTTTTGATATTGGATATCCTTGGCTGCGGTATTTGGAGTCGAAACATACTATTTGTATATTATAATATAATATATTCTCTAATGTTCTATTCTATCTCAGATTCCATACAGTAGCTCATGTGCTAATGGCTGAGATTCAAACACCAGCCGCCCTTATCCGGTCTTACCCATGTTCCATTGCCAACTTGACAAAGCCCTTCTTATTGGCTAGCTGCACGATGTAGGAACCGGGATGTGCATCCAAGGCCTCCAGAGCTCCACCCACTGCGATGACCACAGCATTCCCACCCCCAGGCCGACTCAGCAAGTAAGCTGCACTCTCCTTGTGTGAGGAGACCAAGCCTAGGCGGTAGAATTGATGCGTTAAATCGCCAAACCTTCAGGTATTCCAACATAGCCAACTGACAAATGTTTTGCATATTGCATAGTATTTATTTACAAGAGCCAGTTGTGTTGTTGTGCATCTTGACTGATTGGATGGACTCAAATAGAGTTTAGTGTTACAAATGATGGCATGTGTGGTGTGTGCTGGTGAAAACCCACCTCCAGACATGAGGAAGTCCCTGAAGAAAGGAATCCTGAACCAGAGTGGCAGCATCAGGAGGTATGGCCTCAGTCCCGGGTACCGCTCCCGGAAGCCTGTGGTACAGCTGCAAAAGTTGGTGAAGGCGCCGGCCACCATAATTCCGTGTGGGTGAAAGCCGAGCACGTAGTTCTGCTTGGGGTCGAAATCAGCTGTCTTTATCAGCTGCAAGGGAGAGGAGCGTGAGGGATCACTACCACAGCATGACAACCCGTGCTAGTGATTCTGCATCATTACATCAGTGAATCTGCAATCTACCTTTTCCACAAGTGCATCTAATATATAAACTTTAACGTCTGTATGTCCGTTTGTCCGGTATATAAATCCACACCATTGGACAAATCTGCTCCTAATTTTGCAGCGATGTCCCATTTGACTGGGGGATGACCGTAGACTATGTTTTGACCCATTATTTTGACCAGCATGTAATTAAATTCATCCCAAGCAATGGCGAGTACTACGGCCAGTTACAGAAAAAAAAATGTCAATTTCTCACCCCCTGAACTGATATCCAATGAATAGCCTGCAGACTCCTTTTTTTCTGTGTCCCTCCCAGCTGTTTTACCTGTTTTTCAGTGTTCCTGGAAGTGTCCAACTGAACAGGACTGAGATATTCCAAGCAGGCCGAGGACATAGCAGGACATCAAGGGCACTCACCTGGTGGATTGCCTCCCAGGCAGCTTACATTTGCCTCAGTACACGTGTGCTGGCATTTCTCACTTTTAATGGCAGGGGAATATTGATTGACCCCAAGATCCCTTTCATATCAACCCATCTGTTTCGTCACAGAATCGATGCAGTGATCAAACAGGGTTACCGTAGCTCTCTTCTATTGCTCTGCCCTTCACGTGGCTAACACGCTCTCCTCCCAGGCTCAGACACTACCACAGTCAGTACCCTGGTCCGTCCGAGCCTCGTCATCTGCACAGCCCTGCTGTGTCTGCTGCCATGAGCCACAGCCTTCGAGAGCTGTCCCCCCAACCCCCCCCACCCTGGGTTACTTAGCCTTCAGCATCTGCTAGAACTGCTGAGTCACTCGCTGGACTCTTTGCTCTCACAAATTAAGCCCTTTGCTGTTCTGATGTTCCAAACACCAGCTGTGGTTGTGTTATGGTTACACATGATGGTTCTGTTTGTTTTGCTGGTGTTAAATATAATGTAATACAAGACCATTTTGATAAACCTAGACGTGTTCTCAGCTCCCAGTTCGTGCATTCATCTTTCACAACAAAGCCATAGTAAATATAAACATACTCATACTTTCTGAATAATTACTCATTGATACTCATCTTAAACACTCTAAATGTTTAATGTCCCTTGGTTTCTCATCAGTAGTTGAGAAGTATCACAGACTAAGCTGACTGCAGACGGTAAGGATGTATCTTGTCACTAGTGATCTCTACTTCTGTCACTTTCTAAGGAGAACCGAGCTCCTGTCAGCTCCAAGAAGCTGGAATGTGACATTTAAACATTTTCGGGAATGACGTTTCCTTTTTGGCACATTTATTACATTTCATGCAGTAGAGTGGAATGTCCTCCAAAGAATTCTGAAAATACATCTGTCAAGTAAAAAAGAACGGACAGCTGCTGAACAGCGGCAATGACACTTACGTCATTTACAGTAGGCCACAGAGGAGGTGAGTGACATCCAACTAATGACAGGAGACTGGCTGGTCATCTACAAACGACACACGCTGAACATTGACTGTCCACAGACGGTGGTTTATCTTCACATGCTCTCCAGAGTACTTTTTCCGCGGTTAATTACTTCCCGGGCTTCTTTTAGCGTTTGCAAACATAATAGCGTCTCTTCTCCTTCAGTTAAACTTCTCCTGGCCCGCCCAGAGACAAATAGCCGGCTGAGTGCTGACATTTCACCCTGGCCTGTTTGACACGCCATTCTATTGCATTTTAATATTAGAATTGCCAGTCCATCACAGGGCACAAGGCTGGGGTACACCCTGGACGGGATGCCAGTCCATCACAGGGCACAAGGCTGGG
>JAACJT020002604.1:0-11696 GCA_009936485.2 Gymnarchus niloticus
GGGGGGGGGGGGGGGGGGGGGGGGGGGGTCCAGGATGCCATGGGGGATGTAAGCATTAATCAGTTTGCTAAAAAGTTTGCCAGGAACTCGCGAAAGCATGGTAACTTATGGAACAGCTAAAAATGCTAAACATTTCATGACTTATTAAATGTGCAGAATCTAGCCATTTAATTGATCTCTAATTTATTCCAAAATCTGAAGTAACAGAATCAAAAGAGATGAATGAAGTATTTGCCAAGTTCTGGATGTGACTGAAGGGTTGCATGCATGCCATAACCTGACCCTGGTTCAGTGCTGGTCTGGTACTGATGTACCGATCTGGACCGGTGCTGGCTGAAGATTTACAAAGCTTCATCATGGCTGCTGCTCTTCTTTTCTGGCCGTGCTGCTGACCAGCCCCACCGAAAGTGATTACGTTTGCTGGAGCCTTGGCTTTGAGCGGCGTGAGGTCGGGACAGCTGAAGTAGCATGTAGCATGTCTATGAAAGCTGGAGGACGGGCCATCTAGAGGCGTCCCTTATCAGGAG
The DNA here is from genome assembly GCA_009936485.2 of Gymnarchus niloticus. NCBI lineage: Eukaryota > Metazoa > Chordata > Actinopteri > Osteoglossiformes > Gymnarchidae > Gymnarchus > Gymnarchus niloticus. The sequence goes on from JAACJT020002604.1 coordinate 528, forward strand.
GTCCATCTGCTGAAGGCCACTGGCTCCAGTTCTGTTACCTACTGAATCTATTTCCTGCTGCCCCGTGTTAGTTTGACTGTTGTTAAGTAGGTGATGACTGTCGAGTTTCTGTCAGTAAGAGCGCCCCCTGGCAAGCCTCCATGAGCCACTTCACTGAGGACTGAGCTAAGTTCTTAGAGGTTACCATCCATGCTTTTTGGGGACCTTCAGACCAGGTGAACCATCAGGTCTCAAGGTGCCCAGGGCACTGGAATTGACCTCTGATCTGAAGTTTAATTTAAAATGTTTTTTCCATTTGGCTGCTCAGATGGAAAATCAGAGAAACTCTATGCTTTTACACACTGACCCAGGTGAGCAGTTCTGAAGGACCCTTTCAGGTAACCTTCAGATTTAAAGTGTGTCTTTAACCATCATCCTCCCAGCTGCCCAATCAGTTGGGAGATCTGTTTTGATGTTTTGAATTTTTTGTCATTACTGCCTGACAAGTTCCCTAATACTCGGGTCTGCTCATACCTCTTGTGTAATCTTAAACACCCTTTCTTGTCTCCCGGTGTCATCACTCAGATTTCATCCCTAGTCTGCTTCAACCCATAAAGCTATACTCCCTGGGGTACCCCAGGGCACTTACTCAGCATATGCTGGCTGACTTCTCTATACTGCTCCCTTGTGGCTAGGAGTTGGTAGTGGAGAAAGGAGCAATCAAAATAATTCAGCTCCTTTCATACTATCATATCATTATACTCTTTGTGAACAAACTGCAATATTAATCTCAATATAAAGCAAGCGGTAGGCATGACAACTCTTCATACAAAGCGCCCCAGTTAAAAATAGCACAATTCAGAATATTTCATGTTCTGTTGGGTTGGCCATTTGTCCCGCCCAATCTCACAGGTCCGTAACGTGTGACACCCCTAGCTTCCATGTGCATGTTGTTTACATCGATCCGCGAAAGCCGGGACAGCTTTTACATTTGCAGTCCCCATGACGGTCTGATCTGTAAAGGATCGTTACGAAGACCACCTGGAATGAAACCTTCGCATCACATCTAACAGCGCTGAGGGCTTGGCCCTCGATAATTCAGCACGTCCCAAAATTAAAGCAGCCGTCCTCCGAGCAGCCGAGGCAAAATGTGCCTTCTGTGATCCTTAAACCGAGTCAGCACATGATATGCTTGACATCCAATGCAGATGTGGGTCCAGCAAGCTGAGGAAACTTTGCTATCCTGCTGGAGTTATTTGTGTCCATTTTCTGTAACCGGGTCACAGCACCGTGCGAATAGTCACTGAAGTGGTTGGAATCTGTGACCTTCAGCAGCTGGACCCTCTGATTAAAGACAGCTCGCGTTCTCGAGCTTCCGGAAAGGCGCCACACTCGAAGACGTCGCCCTGTCTCGCTGCCCGAGGCGAACACGCAAGCGACAGCAATTTATTTTCCGTCGGGCTGGAAAAGCCGCTGCTCCGCGACATGGCTGCTGTGGAGGGGCGGCGCTGAAACGGAGAGCTGGCAACAATCTGCCAACCATATCTGAAAATTGTCACTGAGAAACAAGTCTTTTTAATGAATGGCTTTCAGGGGAAACGTATTTCACTAATTGACTCACATCCAACTTTAAAAATAACACTGGGGGGAAAAAAAAGCAATCAAAAAATTGCAGCGCCGATATGAATTTTCCATTATGGTCCTGGGATGCTTGTGTACTGACAGCGCACGGCACGCTGGGCAGACATGAGCGAAATGTATAATGGTCTACGCTATCTCAGAGGCACCAGTCCGATTTCCTGGCCCAAATGAATCAACAAGAAGTGATTTTGGCCAGTTTTAGAAGGCACACTCAAATCCCTTTTAATCAGTCAATATGTTGTTCATATCTAATTCTCATGCTGAGCTGATCCTTCATTCCCCTCCTTGTTTCATTAACCCTTTCGTGTTCCAACCTGTTCTGCACCAGTTAAGGGGGAACCTTAAAGGTATCGTTCCATAGCTGACTGATCCTGCCGGGAAGGATTCTGACGTAGTTTCAAAAGATGGTTCACCTGAAAGACCTTTCTCAAAATAATGACTCTCCAGATTTACTCTCAGATAGACTGCACTGACAGACAATTCCTGCTGAGCAGTGAAATGGGACATCAGTTTATACATGTCCTTCTCAAACGTCTACCTAATATCTTCGGCTCTCAGTAGAATCATCTTTGAGATGATTGTGTCTTTTAACCTGACGGTAGGTTGTCAGTGTCTGCTATAAAGTACAGCAGGAACCAAACTAAGCATGTTATTATTGTACAAACTGAGATCAGAACCAAGATGTAAAAAAACACAACAAAAGTGACCAAACTGACCCCACAACCCTCTGGAAACACAGTTCATGTTCCCCAAGTCCTCCCATTTCTGCCCAGCTGGCCCCGTGTAACCCTAACATGTTGTTTAGTGTAAACAGAGTCAACAAGATTTCATTAACATATGTCTGCAGACCCAGGACGGGTGACCAGGTTATCAGTCATCACGGTAACAGAGTAGTATCAATCAAATCATATGCTGCTTGGTTACCTCTAACCCCGACCCTAATGGACTACTGAGGAAAACCAGCTGTGTGTCTGTTCCCGTGTGAGTTGAATGAGTTTAAGTTTAAGTTAGTGGTGCAGGGAGGAAGAGGCTCAGTCAGCCACACGGTTCTTCACGTGAGCAGCACCTCCAACAACTCCGAACATCCGAGTTATTTCTCTTCACTATTGAAGTGGGATGGAAAAAAGAAAACAGCCAGAAACATAAATTTCACCATTCCAGTCTGGATTCTTTGGCTGTGCCTGATACAGAAAGCCGATTAAACGGTTATTTTATAGGCAGAGGACTAACTACCGATCCAGGTCTTTTAGAGCTCGTCAAAATGTTTTTTAGCACTTTAGTGTAAAAGTATGACAGGTTCTCTATTACTGCCCAGTCACTGTAGATATTTGCACCCATAAATCTGAAAGACTCCTTTGAGTTTTACCGTGGTGGTCTCGGGTTTGGAGTTCGACTCGTACATCCGTCCTGTGTGTGTGTGTGTGTGCGGTTTCCATGTTCTCCCCCAGTCCAAAGACATGTGGTTGGGCTAACTGGTGTTTTTAAATTTCCCATAGTTGAGATAGTGTGCCCTGTCTGGTGCCCCCTATGACCAGTTTGGCCAGTTTCTTAAGTAATACAGGTAGTCAGCCCCCCAAAACAGTGAGTCAAGTCGCTGAAACTCAATGCATACAACACACAAAAGATCCCGCATTGTTCAACAAGACATTACAATAACTACGCCAAAGCTGTGATTGTTGGTGCCAAACATGGCTGCTCCAGCATCTCAGGAACAGAAACCTTTCTTAGATTTTCACATACTCCAGACTTACAGAGACTTACAGGGAAAGGTGTGACGACTTCCTGTCACAGTGGCATTTCTGTGGCAAGAAAACCTCATTAATGAGAGAGGTCAGAGGAGAATAGCTAGACTCGTTATAGCTAACAGGAAGGCCGCAAGTGTTAAAATAACAACTCAGTACAATGGTGGTGTTACAGAAAGGCATCTGTGGACACATAGCTCATTAAATGTTGAAGTGTTTGGGGGGAAAAGGGGGGTCCTATTCTACCCAAGTGTTACATTAGTGACAAAGACATTTGCAGAAATAATAATAATGTGGTTGCCACAGAAATAGTCAAAGCAGTCTGTTAGCATGTGGCTAATGCCATTGACAACAGCTGGGAGCGGTCTGTTAGCATGTGGCTAATGCCATTGACAACAGCTGGGAGCGGTCTGTTAGCATGTGGCTAATGCCATTGAGAACAGCATGGAGTCAGAGCGGTCTGTTAGCATGTGGCTAATGCCATTGAGAACAGCATGGAGTCAGAGCGGTCTGTTAGCATGTTGCTATTGTGCCTTGCTCCATGCATACTGTGTCCTTTTGCCATGCAGTTAATTGCTCCCAGAATAGCGTTTAGCCATTTCTTGACTCAGCACTACTTTAATGAGCTGCACTGTGAAGTACCATTGCTTCTAAATCTTTACCGCTGCGTTACCAACTTCAGACTAGAAAATGAAATGCATCTCAGGCTCGTCCGACGCACAGCTGTACACCCTTCGCTCTCGGGTTCTGTCTGTGCGGTCCGCTACGTGGCCAGCACTTATACTGAAAGGACTGAATTTGTATCACCCTGCAATGTAAATTGTAGCCACTGAAACTCAGCTAAGCAAATCAAATCGGAAACCTCATGTACAAGCCAACTATCTGTTTATGTATTACTATTTTTAAACTTTACTTATTTATGTATTCAGTCCCTTTTAAAAGAGTCAGCATTTGTATTTGGGCTCAGCTTATCACAGATAAGATCATAAATGCCCTTACGGCAGTCCAGTACTTATCAACAAAAAGTTCCAAAACATCCAGAGATGGCACTGTTGGAAAGACAGCCATCTGGAGAGACACAGAGGGAGACAGGGGGCTAACGTCAAGACATTTATAAACACATGTTTAAAACAGGGCATCCAGCCTTAACGAATCCAGGGCTCGAGGACCTGACATGGTGGGAGAGAAGAGGAGAAATCAGCAATAAAACTGAATCACGGCCCAGTACTCATTAAGGCCTCAGACTCGCCTGCTGCCTCATTAGGCCAGCTGGGGGATGCTCTTCTGTAATCGGGGGCAGCTGGCTGTCATTACTGAGAGTTCAAATACAGGGCTGAGCCTCTTACTGCCAGCAAGATTCCTGTAAGCCCTCCAGGCTCCAGGTTACGAGACTGCAAATGGTCTCTGTCTTCAGTTGAGCCTAGGCCCAGGCCTGTTACTACCAGCAGGCCTCCTCTAAGCCCTCCAGGCTCCAGGTTACGAGACTGTAAATGGTCTCTGTCTTCAGATGAGCCTGAGCCTAAGCCCAGGCCTGTTACTACCAGCAGGCCTCCTCTAAGCCCTCCAGGCTCCGGGTTACGAGACTGTAAATGGTCTCTGTCTTCAGATGAGCCTGAGCCTAAGCCCAGGCCTGTTACTACCAGCAGGCCTCCTCTAAGCCCTCCAGGCTCCGGGTTACGAGACTGTAAATGGTCCCCATGTTCAGATAGGCCTATTGTGTCATTGTGAAAAGCCAGTACAGACTGATAATCATTGTTATTGTCATCCCACCACTTTTCCTGGTGAGGGTCATGCTGGCATGATGGATACCATTAGAAAAAAACAATTGGTTTTATTCTTATTCCATATATATTTTATTTTTCTTTTATTACATTTTAACCTATCCATGAATCACCATCTTACCATAAAGGAAGGGTTTTGTGTCCCAATGATCCTTGAGGGAAATTTTGAAGGAAATTGCCCCTGGTTGGGTGTTCCAAGGTAAATTAGTCCTAGGTGATGGGCCAGACTAAGAGTGATTCCAACGACCCTTATGAGAAGAAAAATCAAGGACCCCAAAACCCGGCCCAGAACAGGGACACTGGGACCCCAAGCACCTGGTGAACATGCCTTTACCCATGGAGCCCAGCAGGCACACGGGACCCTCCTCCTGTGGGCCTACCTCTCTACCATGAGGAACCACAAGGCTCTGCTGCATGTGGATTTGGCAGCTGGAGCCTTGGTGGTCTGATCCCTGGCTACCAAGACTAGCTTTAGTGACATGGAACATTACCTCTCTTCTGTGCTAGCAACAGTTCGTCCATAAGAAACACCATGCTCGAGCCCAAGGGTGTTCATAAGTACATTAGGGACCAGAACACTGTAGGTCGATAATAACTTCATAGCATGAGATCTGGAACCGTACGTCTTGTACAGTCATGTGAAGAGAGGAGCTGAGCTGTCAGCTGATCACCACCCGGTGTTGAGTTAGATCATGTGCGCTGGGAAGATGCCGGACAGGCCTGGTGAACCTAAACGTATACTGAGGATGTGCTGGGAGGGTTCAGCAGAGGCCCCTCTCTGGGAGATCTCCAACTTCCACCTCCGGCAAAACTTCTACTGCATTCTGAGAGAGGCTGGGGACATTGAGACCGAATGGTCCATGTTCAACGTTTCCTTTGCTGAGAAGGCTGTACAGAGCTATGGCCTAAAAGTTGCTGGCACCTGTCATGGGGGAAACCCCCGAACCCAGTGGTAGACCCTTGTGGTTAAGGAGTCCTATCAAGCTTGGTTAGCTTGTGGTACTCTAGAGGCAACTGACAGGTACTGGCGGGCCAAGCAGAGGGCGGCTTTGGCCGTTGCCAAAGTAAAAACTCAGGTGTGGGAGGAGGTGAGTGAGGCAATAGAAAATGAATTTCGGTCAGCCTCAAAGAGATTCTGGCAAACTGTCATGAGGCGACTCAGGAGGGCGAAGCAGTGCTTTGTCCATGCTGTTTATGGCAGGGATGGAGAGCTGTTGGCGTTCAATGGGGATATAATCGGGCGATGGAAGGGATACTTTGAGGATCTCCTGAATTCTACTGACACGCCTTTCATGAAGGAAGCAGAATCTGGGGACTCAGAGGAGGACTCACCCACCACTAGGTCTGAGGTCGCTGAAGCAGTCAAAGAACTCTTCGGTGGCAAGGCTCCAGGGGTGCTTGAGTTCATCCTGAGTTCCTGAATGCTCTGGATGTTGTTAGGCTATCCTGGTTGACACGCCAATTCAATATTGCCTCAAGGTCAGGGACAGTGCTTCTGGATTGATGGACTGGGGTGGTGGTCCCCATCTCAAAGGAAGGGGGTGAGTTCCAAATTTAAGGGATTGCTATCCTCAGCCTCACTGGGAAGACCTATGCTAAGGTAATTGAAAGGAGGACTTGTCCATTGTTCAGGATTCAGGAGGAATTCTGGACTAACTCTTTACCCTTACCAGGATATTGGAGGGTTTATGTTAGTTTGCCCAACCAATCTACGTATATTTTGCGGACTTTGAAGAAGCATACTACTGTGTCCCTTTTATGGACAGAATTTCTAGGTGCAGCCAAGAGATGGAGGCTGTTTGGTTCGGTGGCCACAGGATTGGATTTTTGCTCTTTGTGGATGGTGGGGTTCTGTTGGCTTCATCTAGCGGTGACCTCCAAGGAGCAGTTTGCAGTGGAGTATAACATGGCTGGAGTGAGGTTCAGCACCTCCAAGTCTAAGCCCATGCTTCTCAGCTGGAAAAGGGTGGACTGACCTCTCCGGGTTGGGGATGAGGTGCTGCCTCAAGTGGAGGAGTTTAAGTATCTCGAGGTCTTCTTCACGAGTGAGGGAAGAATGGAGTGGGAGATTGAACGGAGGATCAGGCCAGCATCAGCAGTCATATAGACACGGTATCGGTCTGTCATGGTGAAGAGAGAGCTGAGTCAAACAATGAAGCTGTCAGTTTACCAGCTGATCAATGTTCTTACCCTCACCTATGGGCAGGAGCTTAGGGTGGAGATCGAAAGAATGAGGTAGCAGATACAAGCAGTGGCCATGTGCTTTCTTCATACAATGTCCAGGTTCAGCCTTAGAGGTGGGGCGAGGAGTTCAGACATTCTGGATGGCCTCAGAAAGGCCAGCTGATGTGGTTCAGGAAACTGTCCAGGATGCCTTCCCTCCTGGACACCTCCCAGGGGAGGAGTTTCAGGCATGTCCAACCAGGAGGAGTCCCCGAGGCAGACCCAGGACAGAATGGAGGGATTATGTCTCTCAACTAGCCTGGGAACACCTCGGTATCCCCTCAGGGGAGCTGGAGGTGGTGGCTGGGGATTGGAAGGTCTGGGCATTAGCGGGACAACAGGAATGAATCAGTGGACACATTTTAAAATGTGAATAACACTACTAAAACAGAATAAGCAATGGAGTCAGAAGTGTATTTTTAAAGCATTTCCACGAATAGTCTTAAAATCATTAATTGTAAAATTGCCCTTGGCAACAGTCTTACCGTGAGAATTGTACTGAGCGTTCGGTCAGAATGCCGCACGGTGCTCTCACGCCATCGCGACTGGGGTTCCAGTCCTGCTGCTGTTCCACGTGTGTGGAGTCTGCTTCTTTCCCCTGTGTGACACGGGTTCCCTCCTGCAGTCCGGAGACACTCAGGCAGATTGGAGTCTCTAAAATCCTCTGCTTGGGTGTGTGAATTTGTAGAGCTCTCACTCCCTCAGCAGGAGCCGTGTGAGTCTGTTGTATGTCTGCAGCCTCCGTCTGAGGCTTTGTATGGAGCTTAGCACGCAATTAAAACCCTGGAAATGTTTCCAAGAAGTGATGTCAGCCATTGTTTCAACGTCACTCTGATTCCGTGTCATTAGGGTTTAGCTGAGACACAGCACGTCTTCTGGGGTCTCAAGTCTCCGGGCTTTTCTACCGCCTCACACCATAATTACTTTATCAGAGTAATTAATGGGAGAGTGAATCACCTCACCTGGTGTTTTGTGTAAATCAGGCACTAATTAAAACGTATTCTCAAAAAAGACGAGGGCTGCAGGCATGGAGAACCTGGCCAAGTCTTATCTGGATAATTAAGCTGATTATTGGGACACATTGGCTGAGCCGGCGAAAGAGTGGATCACTGGAGAAGAGGAATATAAAGGAATCAAGGTAATGCATAGACTGACAAGTGGCAGCTGGGTCTAACCGGTTCGCTGCAATTTAGCACATGTGACACAATGAAAGGCAAGCAGGCGCTGATGGCTGAGACAGTCACCCATCCATGCATCGCTTATGGGACATACTGCAGTGGGAGCACCTGATGTCAAGCAGCACACATGGTCATCATCCAGTGAAAAGACTGATCTCAGATCAGCAGAACCACTAAAGGTGAACCCGTTGCATCCTTGCGCGTATCCTACATCATCAGACATCATAAAGAGTCACCGGAAAGGCTGATCTCAGATCAGCAGAATCTTTCAATCCTTGCGCCTCCCAGGTGTTACGAGGAGTCTTACCTCTTACCCATAATACTAGTAGCATCGTGTGGTCTTTTAATCATGAGAAAAATTCCTGATATGTTCAAGCTTTGGGGGCACGGTGGCTGTGGGGCGACCAACTTCAATTTTAAAGAGAAATGCTTCCAAAGGCTGTGCTCTCAGGTGATTGTGATTATGGGATGGATAAGCTCTGTGAGCTTTCAGAGCAATAACGTGGACTGGCTTTAAGAAAGAGCCCCTTTTGTGTGTGTGTGTGTGTGTGTGTGTGTGTGTGTGTGTGTGTGTGTGTGTGTGTGTGTGTGTGTGTGTGTGTGTGTATGCATGCGTGAGTGCGTGTCTGTCTTCATGTGTGTCCTTTTTCAATATGTATGTGTGTTGTCATACGTGCCTGTGAGTAGCCATGCCACTGTGTGCTGGTTTTACAGATTTTGAGGAGATGCCAAAAATGCTGACTTCTGATAAACGAAACATAGGATGTGGCAGAACAAAGATATTTAATACTTAAGAAACTGCTCTGAAAGCAGTTTGCATCTGTGTTTGTGTTTTGCTGGAAGACGTTCGTAATAATTAACTATCACAAACATTAGACTGGCGTGAGTACGGAAAATTTGAACGTGTGTGAATGACTTTTTGCATTTTGGTTTGTGTCTATGTGTGTGTCTGGACGTGTACAGATGTATGTGTGCTTTGCAGCTGTGGACGCTGGAGGATGTGCCAAGGTTCACAAGCATTGCTCCACCAGAGAAATTCTGTGTCGCAGCACCTGGCTGTTCGTGGCCCACTCTTCCTCTTTTATTGTAAATTTTTACAAGCATCACGGTCATTTTCAAACGTGAACGTTCAGGTTTAATTTGACCAGGGATCCACTTATCCGTTTTCATTGTGGTCCATGGTGGTCTCAAAAGTCATGGCTAGCAACAAAGTTCACTTCCTTCCCTGCATCTTTGATATCTAGCTTTCATATATATAATTGAGAAATACTACGTTCGGAAGAATTTAAATTTCTTTCTGTCTCCACAGTTTCTTTTCCAGCATGACAACATCAGTGATATCTTGCCACGTCATAAACACCGGCCATACTCTGAGGAATGCCGGGCTCTTCCTCATTAGCAGTATGAGAGCCTCCTGGTCTGAGCGGCCATCTTCCAGCACCATCCTGATTCATGTTGCTGTGTCCATTCCATAAGGTCTCATACCGTGCACCCATAAAATCACATTTCACACCACCGGGGACCAATATCGCCCATCAAGTCATCACGGACTTGTTTATTCATGATCCGTGGACTGGGAGTTTGAGGCCTGCAGTTGAGGAAATGTTCCCAGCAAGTCGCCTCTGCCGTTTATTAGATTTGTGAAGGTCTGGCCGTTCTGTCGCAGTGACGTATGTTGTGGTGTGAGTCAGAAGCACTCAAGCAGAGAGCAGACCCCCGAGTTCAGATCATCTTCCATGCATGCTTTCCGCTCTGCAGAGCTAAGACTTCAACTTCCAGATAACGAGGGTTTATTAAAGAAACAATGAATTGAAGCTTGAGTGACCCTGGGACAGCCCAAAACTATACAAGCCAAGCTCACATTTCTACAGTATTTTCTATACAGGAAATGCTGTTTTGTGTGTACGTTTGTCTGAGGGGCTCTGTGAAGAGTAGAACGATACTGATGTGTAGTTATACCTGATTATCCCAGCAACCAGATTTATTTTGCTGAACCTTTTCTAACCACCACCGTGGTGATAATGTGGAGAGAGACTCCACCTTGCTGTGGAGATGGCGTCCGCTAGACAAGAATGCTGAAAACCATAAAATCGGAGCTGGAATCTTTCACCAACAGAATTACCTAAGCACACATGTTCCTTTTTGTTAGTCGAATCCTCAGCGCTCTCAAAAGCCAGTGAATGCCTTGGTAATAATGATTCTGCCTGGCCCCGTCTCACACACGAGTTAATGACAAGTTAACGAGATGCAGTCATTTCAGGGTCGTAGCCTGTGCAGGTGTGAATGCTAATTCAGGTGGGGGTGCGGTCTGGTGCTTCAACATAACTGCAGCTGCGGCGCCTGCATCCATGCCGGTGGTAACGTTCCTCTTGTTCCTCTACCCTGACCTCAGAGGTGGTCATGTCTGTGCCAGTTTCAGGGCTAATTACTGGGGATTCACTTTTGTAGGATACAGTGCATGAGGCGAGCTAAGAGACCAGAGAGAACGGCTAAACTGAGATATCTGCTTTATCTGAACAGCTGAACTGAGATGACTGTTTTAGCTGAACAGCTAAACTGAAAAATCTGCTTTAGCTGAACAGCTAAACTGAAAAATCTGCCTTAGCTGACCAGCTAAACTGAAAA
>JAACJT020002605.1:0-11696 GCA_009936485.2 Gymnarchus niloticus
GTGGGGCGGGGGGAGCAGGGGGGTGGGGGGGGGGGTGGGGGAAGTTGGGGGGGGACGTAGAGTAGCGGGGAAGGGGTGAGGGGGGGCCTGGTTGCACCTGTACTTTGTCAGCAGCTAATATACAGAGATTTTGTCACAGGTGGTTTTTATTTCCTTTGTAGATTGACAACCATGGCAACCGGTTCCTGCTGAAAGAGGAAGCATCTTTGAATGTACCTGCCATTGCAGCGGCCCATGTCATCAAGCGCTACACAGCGCAGGCCAGCGATGAAATCTCTATTGAGGTAGGAGAGGCCACAGAGAAGCAGAGTAGCATAGCATCTTGTTTAATTCGTATGATCTTCAGACCTGAAACATACCATACACCTTCTGTAACTAGTTCTGGCACGTTGCGCAGAGTTTAGTGACTATTTACTGGAAATGTGTTGAGCAGTGCTTCTGTCAATTGATTTTTAATTGGTGATTTCATTAGTATAATAATATTTCCCTGTTCAGTAATATGTAAATAGTAACTCACCCAACCTTGGTTTCAAGGAGCAGACACGTTTTTTTTTTTTGTAGTTCCGTTTTCCTCCCAGCCTTGCTCTTGGCACACCTTGGCCTCTTTGCTCATCAAATTCTGTTTCCATGTCTATTCCTGTACCTCTCCTCCCCCTGATGCTCCACATACTTTTAGTCTTTCTGGGCCATAGCACTAGAGAACAGGGTGACCCATACACCAGTGTGCATTTTGAGGCTCTCTTTCTCTCTCTGGTTCTCGAGATTTTCCTGGCCCTTTTTTGGTTTCTCTCTGTCTCTTTCCCTCCCCTCTGAGAACTGCAGGGGACATAAAGAAATGAGGACCATTCTTTTTCCACTGTTCACTCGCCTCTGTTCTTATCTGGGTCAGAGAGAAGTTAGATCTGAATAAGGAAAACTGTGCCTACAGTTAGTTCTTGACTGTTGTGCTTAGAAGAGGTGTTTTGATGTTTGCTAATGCAAGCACCAATTCTGCGATTTGTATCAAAAGGGATATGTTGAAGTGACTCTAAAGCCTTTATTTTTGTTTATGGCTTGTATATTTGTCACCGTAGGTAGGAGATATCCTGTCAGTGATTGATATGCCACCCAAGGAAGACACTAGCTGGTGGAGAGGAAAACATGGATTCCAGGTACCCTTGTTCTTTCCAAATCAGTGTCACTTCCTTTGACATGAAGGCTTTGAGTGGCACAGTGAGGCGATCATGTCATATCAGCACTTATGCAAAGTAGACAGTGAATATTTCTATCCATTGTTTGTTTTCTATCAAATGCCTAGGTTGGCTTTTTCCCAAGTGAGTGTGTGGAGCTCATCAATGAAAAGGTTCCACAGTCCGTCAGTGCCCCATCTGCCAAAGGTGAAATCACCTTCTATCCCTGAGAAGCAATATGCATACTACAGTAAATCCCTTCCAGTTATAAGATTTCAGTATATTCATTAGAACTGCTAAAGCTGTTTAGTATTCCTACTTTTAGATGGAGAACTGAGTGGCACAAAACCATGTCTTGTGAGCGTGGCTGCACCACCTTCTCCTTCGTCAGGTAAGCTCATTTGTCCTGTTGACCAGCTACAAATTATGGTTTTATCTGTGACCTGCAAGTTTGGACCTCTCTGGACAAAAAGGCAGGAACCCCTTGCTTTCAATTTTTGTACTACATTGTGTATTATCATTTTTATCTCGTTGTTTTAACATGTGATGGAGTGATGTGTCCTTCTGTAGTCGGTAAACATAGCTGAGGGATGTGCTTCTCCATAGAGCAAAAATTTCTTTGCTTTTAACACTGCATAGCAAATTCATATTTATCTTTGGAAATGGTAACAGTTGCACACAAGTTACCATGCAGTTCCACGGTTTTTAAAATACCTGCAGTATTCCATCTTGTGTTGTGGGTGGTCTGTGTATGATACTGTGCTTTGGTTATGCAATAAGCAGCAGAATTTGGTTTTAAAGTGGTTAGCAGTGTATTTTGTGTGTATGTACCATGTTTATATTACATTGTGGGGCCAAAATGTCCTTAGGTAAAAACCTGACATTTTTACCTTGTGGGGACATTTGTCATGTTCCCACAAGGGAAAACTCAGTGTATGCAATCAAAAATCCTAAACAGCCAAAACTCTTGTATTTTCTTGGGTTACTTATGGTTAAGGATAGAGCTAGGTAAGTTATAGGTTTTTCATGGTTAGGATTAGGGTTACACTCATAGAAATGATTGAAAAGTCCCCACAAGGTTAGAAATATAAACGTGTGTGTATTAGGCTTTTCTATTGCTGCATTCTTTATGTGTTTGTGTTGCTTTTTTCCTCTCTCTTAGTGCTTCAACCTTGGTTCCTAAGACTTACTGGTAACAACTTATAGCGGATTTCCATACATTAATATTCTATAACTAATATTATGATGTTAGTGTCTTGTAACAACCATTTTAATTATAGTTGGGCCTGTAATTCAATTTACATCCATTTATACAACTGGCAGATTTAATTTGGGGAGGTCTAGCGGTAACAGCACTTTTTCCTTCTCTGTGTTGTACTGTACTATGAAAAAAAAATAAGCTTGTTGTATAAATGATGAACATGTATTGTGTCTTCATTATAATGAGGATATTATTAACTGTTATCATTGTATTTTCCCTTGTAATTAAAAATCTTTAACCCTTCTAAGGTATTTGTTCATTTAAAAGTTAACAGTGCCTTGTTGCTCCACTACACACAACAGTTTATCCCTTTTTATCCCTCTCTAAATTCCACTTTCTAATCCACTATTTTTATTGATATTGTAATGTACTGTAATGACCTAATGTTCTGATGTTGCTTGGAGCCCCACTGCCTCTGTCAGGGCTATTATTGGGGCCAACACAAGAGATGTTGATGATTTTTGTCACTGCTGAGACACCTGCGCAGCCCACAAGGGCCCTCGGAACCAATCCTATGCCCAGCTTGAAAAGCAGACTGCGGGGGCCCCGATGGAGAGGGTGACAATCGACATTATGAGGCCCTTCCCACACATAGAAAAAGGCAATTGCTGTGTCCTCACTGCAGTGGTCTGTTTCTCAAAGTGGCTGGAGACCTATGCACTGCCTGATCAGGAGGTGGTGACGGTGGCGGATGCACTGATAGAGGGCATGTTTAGGAGGTTCGGCGCACCGGAGTCCGTCCATAGCGAGCAAGGGAGGAATTTTGAATCTAGAGTGTTCGCCTCTGTGTGTGATCAGCTGGGCATACAAAAGACGCACACAATCCCATTGCATCCCCAGAGTGATGGGCTAGTAGAACAGTTTCACAGAACTCTCTGCTGGTCCTCTCTGCTGATCAGCAGGAGCGGGACACGCACCTCACCTTCATGGTGTGTAGGTGTGCTGTGCAGGACTCTACCCTGTGCATCCCTGCCCTGCTAGGGCGTGAAATCTGGACCCCTGCTGATCTGGCTTTCGGCAGACCTCCAGACATGCTAACTGCTCCACCAGGGCTGGAGTATGCCAGGTGGCTGCAAGACAGGATGGAGACAGCTCGCTCATTTGCCCAGGCCCAACTGGAGAAGGCTGGCCTGAGACGAAAGAGAAATTATGACCTAAAAAGCAGGGGCAGCCACTTCCAGGTCAGGGAGTTGGTCTGGGTTTACAGCTCGAAAGCAGGGCCATTGCACCAAGCTGGGCTGTCACTGGGTGGGCCTATGCTGCATCCTGGTGAGGGTTGGGGAAGTGGTATACAGGGTGCAGTTGCCACCTAAGGACAGGAAATTGGCACTCCACAGGGACAGGCTTGCCAATTAGAGGACACTCCATCCCCTCTTTTCCCCAAGGACCTACAACCCCCCCCGCCCCTTGGAATAGGGGCACCTACAACCCACCCATGCAGTCAATCCCTTCTTTCCTGAGACCAACGGACCAACAGCCAGCAACAGGACTTGCGAGGATGAGGCATTGACCCTTCATTTTAGAGATTTTGTTTGTAGGGACTCTGTTTGGCGGAAGCATTGTAATGAGCAATGTAATGACCAAAGGTTCTGATATTGCTTGGAGCCCCGGGTTTACTGTTACGTAGGGAATAGCATGTTGTATGCCACAAGGGTGATGAGACCCTAACGTTTAGCAGTGGACAGTAAGTCAGAGATTCTGGAAGACTTGTAATAGCGCAGGAATGATACAGCATAGTTTACCATTACAAATTGTATTTTTATTCATTTGTATTAATGTTCACAATTTTAAAAATGTATAGCTTCGTCAAGAGTAAAATAAACATACATTGTGGCTTTTGACACTATGTTACCTACTAAATGTGCAACTGTTTAAAGGTGATATGAGTATCAGTATACGCATGGTGATTACAAATGTTTCTATTGTAGCAATAGCACATGGAAGCCCACGGGACAGCCTTCTGTCATCTCTGTCATGTTAATAACCTGCTCTCTGTCGCCCCCTACTAGTGTCCAAGAAGCATGGTAAACTGATGGGCTTCCTGCGTGCATTTATGAAGTCCAGGCCAACAAAACAGAAGCTAAAGCAGAGGGGCATTCTGAAGGAGAGAGTTTTTGGCTGTGACTTGGGCGAACACCTGCTTAACTCTGGGAATGATGGTACAAGACTAACCTTCCATTATATTACTTTACAGCATTTGGACAGAATTCAGCACATATTAATTGATCAGTACAAATACATTGTTATCCATATATTCAGAGGTTTTACCTTTATGTGCTTCTTATGTTAAGATTAGGCCTTAAATAAATCACAATTAAATGCAGCTATTTAAAATATTCTGTCGATACTCTTGCAGTGTGAAATATTAAAAATTTTTAATTAAGCAAACTGTTTAAATGAGTCTTGTTTTGTTTTGTGACAGTTCCTCAGGTTCTGAAGAGTTGTTCAGAGTTCATTGAGAAGTATGGCATTGTGGATGGAATCTACAGACACTCTGGTGTATCGTCTAACATACAAAAGCTCAGGTCAGACAAATTCAATCTTACAATTTCTTGTCAGCTATAAAATGCTATAAAATATGGTCTTCAATTCCCAAATTAATGAACGCTTCTTCTGTGATCACCTTTACTTGCTGTTTAATATAAAGTTGTTCCAGCTATTTATCTTCTAACCACTTATCTTGGAAAGGGTCACATGGGGTCTTGCAACCTATTGCCGACAGCAGAGTGCACAACTCTGGGGTACACCCTGGACGGGATGCCAGTCCTACACTGGGCGCATGCAAACACACCCACGCATCCATACAATATGAGCAATTTAGAAACATCAGTTAAACTAAATGCATGTCTTTGGACTGGTAAGAAACTGGACCTAAAGAAAATTTGCGTAGCACATGGAGAACATGCAAAGTCCACACACACACACACACACACACACACAGCAGAGGCAGGAATCAAACCTCTAATCCAGGAGGTGTGTAGTAACGGTGATATTTTTTTGAGCGCCTGCCCCAAACTATTTATGAAAAAAAAGCTATATACTGAATAGTAACTGCATGAACTCGGAAATTAAATAGCATTTTTAATTTGCTTGTTATGGGTATTATTAAATTATGTTTTGATGAAAAGTGTGCACGAGCTTAGCTTCTTCTGGTAGTGCCTATGCTGCATAATAAGCAGTATAGCCCTAGTAAATGTTTGCATTTCTTGGGACACATGACATGGCGAAGCCAAGGCAATCATCTATCCTGTCTTGTCTCCCTTTCCTAATCAGGCATGAGTTTGACAGTGAAAATGTGCCTGACCTGACCAAGGACCTGTACATGCAGGACATACATTGTGTGGGTTCTTTGTGCAAGCTCTATTTCCGGGAGCTGCCTAACCCTCTCCTCACCTACCAGCTGTATGACAAGTTTGCTGTGAGTGTGGACTGCCAGTGTGGCATTAATGTAATGGTTGATCTGAATAATCTGATCCAGTGGTCACCCACTTTTATCAGCAATAAAAAACGTACAATCCTATTTGTTTTCTTTTTTTAATTACCCATAAATTCAACATATTAAAACCAGGAGTTCAAACATTGAAAAAATGACAATGACTGATTATCTTATCTCCATAAAACGAACCAAATCAGTCCCCTAAACTTAATATGTAACCTGTCTTCTATAATGATTTCTAAAAATATAACATTTAAGCTAATGTTCACTGGTTCCAGTTTCCTCCCTGTGCTTGACATGAAAGAAGAAAAGTGCGATAATTAGAAATTTAAGAAAACTCATCCTGTCGTTTGAATGTGATATTGTGTGATGGATTTGTTTGGCTAGTAAAATTTGAAATTAATGCATGTACTGTACTTGTGCTAAGTTTTTCCAATATAGCTCTTCACAGTGGAAATGAGGTGAACTATATGACAATGTAAATCATTAGCGTGACAGGAAACGGTGTAAGGAATCTTAATAGGCTAGAAGGAGTCACTTTGAAAGAACATTCTTTCTGCCTGTGCTGTTAGTTCATTCAGCCTCTCTCTATCCCTATATTGCAGGACTGTATGGGGGACATGACTGAGGATGAGCGCATGGTGAAAGTTCATGATGTCATTCAGCAGCTTCCACCACCTCACTATAGGTATACATGACACCCAAAGGTTCTCAAAACTCTCAGACCTGTATATTACACTGAGTAATTTACCAACTCTTTGGTCAATGAAGAATCACATTTACTGATGAGAAAGACAAACTGATGAGTTCTTTATGTCCTCCTAGGACTCTGGAGTACCTTATGAGGCACCTAGCTCGCCTGGGCACCTACAGCAATGAGACCAACATGCACATCAAAAACTTGGCTATTGTTTGGGCCCCCAACCTGCTCCGGCATGTATCGTTGCTACTCTGTTACTTTTTCATGAACCACCTTGCATCTGTCCTCAGTACTTGTGGGCCGTTTTGACATATCAGTGGCAGTCTTGAATGTCATATTTACACTCCCTGACCACTTCATTAGGTACACCTTTTTAATATCCCCCTTTGACCTTCAGAACTGGCTTAATGCTTCGTGACATAGCTTTGTGACATGTGATATGAGCTTTCTGACATGGCATGTTATCCCGCTGGAAGTAACCATTACAAGTTGGGTATACTGAGGTCTGAAGGGATGGACATGGCCAGCAACACTACTTAGGTAGGCAGTGGCATTTAAATGATTCTCAAGTGGTACTAAGAGCCCCAAAGTATCCAAAGAAAGTATTCCCCACGCCATTATACCACCACCACCAGTCTGAATTGTTGATACAAGGCGGAATGGATCCAAGCTTTCATGTTGTTTACACCAAATTTTGATCCTACAATTTGAATGTCGTGGCAGTAATTGATACTTTTCAGACCAGGCAACGTTTTTCCAATGTTCCATTGTCCAGTTTTGGAAAGCCCTCAGTTTCCTGTTCTTACCTGAAGGAGTGGCACCCAGTGTGGTCTTCTGCTGCTGTAGCCCATCTGTTTCAAGATTTGATGTGTTGTGTGTTCAGGATACTCTTCTGCGTACCTTGGTTATATTGAGTGGTTATTTTTAGTTGCTGTTGCTTCCTGTGAGCTTGAACCAGTCTGGCCATTCTTCTCTGACCTCTGCCATCAAGAACGCATTTAGTTTCTGCCACGTGATTGATATTTGCTTTCACAAGCAGCTGAACAGGTGTACTTAATGAAGTGGCCATTGGAGTGTATATATATAACTAATTATGCTATCTGACCAAAAGCTCTGTCAGAAATAGCAGCAGGGTAATACTGATGGTAGCATCTTTGGTGGGTGTGTGTGCCAGGTCCATGGAAATCGAGGCGGTGGGGCTCAGTGGTGCTGATCCTTTTAAAGAGGTGCGCATCCAGTCTGTTGTGGTGGAGTTTCTTCTGAGCAATGTGGACATCCTGTTCAGCGACTCATTTACGTCTGTGGGTCGCTTCAACACAGGTACCCATCAGTTTGTTATCCTTTTCTATAATTGTGAATTCTTTCTCTGATCTGAAGAAGAGAGTAATTTTTTTTCTAGATCATATTTGATTCTTCAGCTATCCATTTTTCTAAAATTCACAAAATATTATTTATTGTTGACCTTCTTTATTTCGAAAATGTAGATTTTTGTAAAAATGTGAGATGAGATAAAGTGGCTACCACTTAGGCTCCTGTTGAATCTCTTTATAAATCAATTGGGAAATCTTAACAGTATAGAAATAACATGACAGAAAATGTCATTATTTTTTTCCTTATCTAGTGACTCAGAGATTACCTATGTTACCTCCTGTTTTTATTGATTGATATAATCCTTAAGGTCCTTAAGCATAATTTGGCAAGTAAACCTGTCTTTTGCAGCTTCTGGGGCTTCAAAGAAAATAAAATGCAAAATAATCATTCCTCTGTGCACAGAACACATACTACACTTTTTTTTCTATGACTCTTGATCCAAATGAAGATTCATAACTTCCATTTCGTAAGCTTGATTTCTGCCATGTACCTAATACATAGTGCAGAGTCTGTGCATTTAGTTACTAACTTCTTGGGCCATGGCAACCTAAGGTTTGAAAGGCAACCAGGTGGGAGGCTGAGTATAATTGTGTGTCTTCTTAGTGACAGATGGGGCAGTGCATAAGATCTCCCAGCAGTTCCTGCAACACCGCGTGGTGAGCCTGCAGGAGGCACAGGCAAAGCTTCCAGAGGGCCTCCTTTTGAGGACCTTACAAGTCACAGCACCCATTTTTCAGCAGCCATCTAAGGAGCGGGATGGTCGCCGCTTCTCTATGTTTTAAATGTCCTTGAGAGCAGTGCCATTAATTAGGCTATATGATTAAAATTCTATTTTGTAGTGATTACCAAGATTTCAGTCACTTTATTTTTAGTACATAGAAAAGATCATACAACTGGTGCTCCATTTGATTTTGAATACTATTTACTTTCAGATGTCTGTGTATCTGCTTGTGTTTCAACTTATGTTTCAGACTTCAGTATTTGTCTTTGAATCATTATTGTGGAAATGTGAAATTTCCATTTCTCTAATACTGTCCTCTAGATTTTATGGTACTTTATAGTAGACTTGTTCATGTTGCTTGGTTCCTGCAGCATCATCAAAACCAGCAAATGTATGTAATAAAATTCTATGAAGTATACCATTATGAAGATTCCATATGTTGAATATTTATGAGACTTTTTTTTCTGTTTCCAAAATCAGTTGTCATGATTTTAAGTGTCTACTGCACAGTGTTTTTTGTATTTTGGGTGGACCTCTGAAGACTTTGATTCACTTCTTATTTAAAAACATCAAAAGTCTGCTGTTTTCCCCGCCTTTCAAAAAATATATATAAGCAAATCATGATTAACTTTACGCAGTAAACCAGAAAAAAATCATGTTTCATTTATATAATAGATACCTTCAGCAACTACAATACATTTATACGTTGATTCTTAGGTTTGGTCATGATTTTGTTATTGAAGGTTCAGTCTGTCACAGGATGTATTGCTGGACATTGTGTTTTGTTGAGTTCACCTGTCTTTATTCCAGTCTGCAACTCTTCTGTGAGGTGGAGCCATTTAGTGTCACTAACTGGTTCCCCTCATCTAACGCTTGGCTTTTTTGTAGGTCTCAGCTGTTCTGCTTACGTTCTGCCTCAGCAGTTTTGAAACGTTTTAAAGCGTTTAGTTGATTCTGCGTTAGCCTTGCTTCATGTGCACTAAAGGAAGCCAAATTTATGCAGTAAAGAAATGCTTTCCTACTGCTCTTTGGGTTTAGTGTCCCAGTTGTCCACAGTCCTGCTTTGACACAAGTTCTGTTACTTAGATCATTATCTGTGCAATGCTTATGTTAGCCTAATTCTGCTTGTCTTAATATCCTGCTTGCCTGCTTGAAGGAGTCTCCTTCTCTCTCTGTTTCTTTGCCACTTTATCTCCCCCTTCTGTAGACCGCCATTCCCTAACCCGGCCCAAGTCATTTGTGTCTACCAAGCTATTGACCCTAGAGGAGGCTCAAGCCAGGACTCAGGCTCCCTTACTCCAACTAGGAGGACCAGTGTCATTTCAGGGCAAGTTCCATACTGTGCTTGACCTGCCTGAAGAAAGGTGAGTGGATCACAGCATAGCTCAGCAGAAATACAAATTTGTTTTTAGCTACTGTTTTTCTCTTCATGTTGAGGTTGTGTGTCTAGATCGATAGTGAAGTTCTAATGCCTATTTAATGTAAATTTTATATTGGCATGTTCTTTCAAGGTTAAACCGTAGAAGTTTCTGTTTCTATTGCCATGTACACGTAACTTCACACTTCATCAACCATCAGATTACCTTTCCTTTGTCACACGATGACGGTATATAGATCCAAACGCAGAGACACCAGACTCGGAAGGCTCTGGGATGCGGGAAAAACCTTTACTCAGGGAACATCAGGGGGACGGGGGAAAACCAGGAACAGAGAGACAATGACTGAGTGGGGGAGAGAGGATACACCGGGGATAAATAGAACAGTAATCAGGGAAATTAACAACAGGTGGGTAGGGAGAGCAGCTGACGGCGAGGCGCTTTCTGGTGGCGCTCAGGCGCGACGCGACACCCTTCTCTATTAGAGAAATTGACAGTTGAAGAAGGAGTGTTTTATCTTGCTAGAGTTTTATTTCTAGTATTTGGAACAACAGATGTTAGTCAGTATTTTAATATAGGCTGGTGGATCACAAAAATGTCTTCCTTAATCTTGGCATCAGTTCTTGGAAACAGATATCTGTGTCAAGTAGCAAAATCCATCACCTTCTTTGTCCATTGCTTTTACAGAATTTTTTATCAATCCAAGTTTTATATGAAAAAGAGGCAAAAATATATTCTATTTTCTTTGCCCTGGACCAAACGCATACAGAGTGGGCACTTCAACAGATTTCTTATTTTAGCAGAGAAGCCTGATACATTGCTCAGGCAGAAGTAACGGTTCGTAGTGTTCTCTCCTGTTCTTGCCAAATAATTGGCACTGTAAAGGGCATTGACTTCTGAGTACCTCTGACCAGAGCTTTCAGTTGACTGCACATGTAGCACAACAAATATGAGGAGTTCAGGGTTTGTCTTAATCACCTATTTTGCAACTGAAGTGGAGCTTATAGGCTTTCTTAATAAATGCAGTCATGCTGCATCTTTGAGCCTTAAGCGTCTACTCGCCACACATGTATCAGAAGACAAATGCTACACTCAATATGCTATTACCTGAAGAATGTGCATAAGCATATATTCAAATTATATCAATGTAATGCACAGCATCTGTATATGTGAGCTGCTTTTATAGCCTGTCTGCCAGCATCTACCCTGACTAAGAGTGCCCAAGCATATTTAAGACAACATTTGCATAGCACCTGTGCATAGTCCATGTCCAGCCATTCATTAATGACTGACCAAAACGGTGTGCTTTGTGGGCAATATACTATAGATTTTTTTCCACCAGACATTATGGACTATTTTGTGTTGATTATGAAATCTCACATAAAGTTCCAATTAATTTCATATTAATTTCAGATTGCAGAACTGTAAAATATGTAAAATTCCATTTCATGATGTGTAGGGCATGAGACAGGGAAGCCTTTGGATGTGATGAGAGACATATCAGGAGACACACTCATACACTATGAGCAATTTAGAAACACCTGTTCACCTAACATGCGTTTTCAGTTCACCTAACCCACACAAGAAGCAGAGACATCACCCTGACAACCAAGGTCCGTATTGTCAAAGCTATGGTTTTCCCAGTAGTAATGTATGGCTGTG
>JAACJT020002606.1:0-11693 GCA_009936485.2 Gymnarchus niloticus
ACTGGTACCTGTCTGTCACAAATCACTCCTGACACTTTTCTCCACCCACTCCACCCTGCCTGCACTCTCTTCTTCACTTCACCTCCTTTCCACACTCCCTGTTACTCTTAACTGTTGACCCAAAATATTTAAACTCATCCACCTTCACCAAATCTACTCCCTGCATCCTCATCATTCCACTGTCCTCCCTCTGGACAGTGGAATGGTTATGCTGCACATGACCACTGAATTAAACATGCTATTGACTGTAGTGTGTTCCTGTGCCTGTTAAGTAGATGTGTTTTGTGTACAAAGACTGAACGTGTGACAGTTTATTGAAACCACATGTTAAGATTTAAAGGTGGGTGTTGTCGCCTCCAGTCTGCTGTCCCCAAAGATAGTCCAGAGAAAACTATTATTAGTAAAGACTATGTATGAATGAATGAGTATTCTGGTTTCTCCAAACATCCCAATCATATAAATATAGATTCACTAATTTTAATAAACTGGAACTATGCTGCAAATAGGCAGCCCAGGTAAAGGGGAATCTACATAAGGCCAACAGCCATAACTAGTGTAAACTAACAAAGGACAGGGAGCACAGGCCTGCGTACACAGACCACATGTACTCACTTCCTCTGAGGATCCATTCCTCTGAACTCCTGAATTCACTGTTGCCGTCAGCAGTGTGTCACTGCATTCTAATGGAAGATCCGGTCTGTGCAGCCCGCCAACACACTGAGGTCTTTGGCATTGGCAGGGGATAAGAAAGGCACACCATCAGTGCCAGAAGAGGAGTTACTCTGAACACACCCCGCTGATCAGAAACTATGGCAACAGCGCAAAACAAGATAGTGTTATGAGGCGACGGCATTGATATCATTTATGATACTTGAACTGCAGATAAATGTCTGATTAAGATGTATTTACCCAAATCTGTAATAATACAAACAAGCCTCATCATTTTCTAGCAAGGCTTCTTAACAGGCCATAGTCATGCAAGAAAATTCAGTGCTCACTAACTCTGATGACTCACACACAAACATGCTATTGCCTGTTTTTCAAATGATAAAGTGGACTTAAGTAAACACACAACGGATATCGGGATTCAGCAATGCTAACCTGCTGAGCAAACTTCTTCCCCCAAACATTTACAAAGCATATGCACAAAATACTGTGCAAATCTTAAGCAGACAAAGAAATTGCTTAAGCCCATTTATCTAGGGTGCTAGTGTATACTTACTCAGACATAATATGACATTAAATTATAGACAAACACACACTAATACAATAAAATGTAACAAGAATTTCCCATGCTCTCCAAAATGTTACTGATATCTGGCTGGATGGCTAGAAGAGCACAGTTTTGGTTCCCAAACCTCTCCTCAAGGGCACCACTGGCATTCCAAGGGATCTGTTACATTTCATCACTTAATTAACTTAACTAGTGTATTCACTTTATGAGGTGTGCTTGTTGTGAGTTCAACAAATATTTGGGATAATAATTACAAATTCTGGGATGACTTGAGAAGATGTTCTTGAGATATGCAAACTGACACACTGTGACAGTCAGTTTTAAACCAACATGACCATAATTTTCTGTGCTTGCCTAAGACTTTTACACAGTACTGTATACTGAAAAATGTCATGTATAGGCTCTGGATCCCACAGTCTATTGCTTTAATGCACTGCACACTGTAATGCAATCCGCTCCTCTGTGTAACTACAACTGTAAAAAGCAGAACACAGTATTGCCATAAGGCCTGGTATACAAGTAAAGATGAAATCATGTTTTTGGGCATACAAATTTGGCCTGAAACACTTACAAGATGTGCAATATTTCCACATCTCCCTTACTGCAGGCTTGATGTACCAAAACATGCTCAAACAAACTTCATTTTACAACATTTTTGCAATGCAGCCAAAACCCATAAATATAACTGACACTCTAGAGGTTTTGCGAGTTTACGTCAATGAAAATGTATTGTCCGCAATTCTCTTACTTTTTATATGATTGGATCAGTTTCTTCAATGAGCAATTTTACGAGAAGCTTTGGCTTATAACGGAAGAATTCCTTCCTTCCATCGATCCATCTATTCCAACCACCTCAAGCACGTAAACTGAGCAGGGTTGGGGGAACATTCAGATTTCAAAGGAATCATCTCGAAAACAGTGCCATGTCAGAAACAGTGCCATAGCTGAAAATGAGCTTTACAGACCAAGGCAATATTTTTCTATAACTATACACAGATGAGTTATATTAATTGGTAAATGTCATTCAGGTCTGTATCGACTAAATTAGATGGTCAACCAGCAACAAGGATAAAAGGTAAAGTCATTCCATGATATGGCTGCCATACTATAAGATTATTACAAAATGTAAACTTCATTAAACTCTTATGACAATACCATTTCAGACCTAATAATCCACTTCCATATTATGGTTCCAATATGGGGAGAAAAGCTGGAAATCAATGTGGACGCCACTATGAACATTGTGTACGAGAACTGAGGTGTGTGAGTCAACAGCTAGTGCACCACTGAAGATTTAGGTCTACACTAATGTCAAGTAGAAATGCTAGTAGGGAAAAATCACTGCCATATGGGTATCACATAGCAGCACTTGAAAGGGCTTCATACATTCACATTCTGCCATTATTATTACAAGATACAGTTTATAGCAGATTAACATCTGCAGCTGATACTGATGATACAAGTAAATGAGTAAATAAGTAAGTAAATGACTTGTTGGCAAAGTGTTTAATATATCGCTTGCACTTTATATACAAAATGCATAAATGCTGTTTATGAGTTTAAACATACGCATTGGCGGTGTACAGTTCTCTCTCCCACAATCTAAAAGCATGTTGTTTTGATTGTTGTTTTGATGCAGTCTATAAACTACACACTGTGCAAGATTATGCTTAAGAGTGTGTGTTCTGGGATAGATGGGGTCCTAATCTGGGTGTCCCCAGCTCTGTGTTTCCGGATATGGACACCAGGCCTCCCCAACTCATTACTGAATACGCCGTTATTGATGGATGGATGGATATATGGATATATGGATGGATGTTGCCCAAGTTCTAATGTGTTAAAGGCTTTTATGTTTACTTTCTAGCCCAGTTTGGTACTCTGGAACCCTTGATAAATGCTCAGTCTTTTAATAATATTGTTGGTGCATGTTTCTCAAGGATAAAAAATGAAAAATTCCAATAAACTCATTTGAATATACCTGATTAGATGTCGAGTGGGAAACATTTAGTGCCTTTATTTAAACTGGCAAACATATAAACTTTAAATAAAGAACACAATACAAAAAGTCGAAACCACAAACTAAAAACATACTGATTAAACAGCATTCCTCTGCAGGAAATACAGGTACATGCTAGTAATTGCAAACTATCAGTCAACGAGAATATGTATGTCGTTACGCTGCGTTTTGGTCGCAAAAATAACTGATAACACACAACTGTTTGATATATGAGTTATTTTCAGCTGACAGCAAGCGTGGGAAACGTCAGGAAAACGCAGCCGGCGCTCTGTTTGAACGGTCGAAATGCATACAGCTTACGATAGACACATTACATAGAGGACACGGTGCGTACACCATATGCAATAATAATCATACATAGGGTACAAGCGGTATGTCCAGTGCAGCAATCAAATACAGCAGACAATTAAGGCAAGAAGAGATCTCATGCACTCACCACCACAACTAGATGGCTGCCACCGGTTTCTTTCAACCTGAAAAGTAATTTCATACAATGGTTGTTGACTAAGGAAATGAGAGGACTCGGTGTTTCCCATGCTGTCGCTTTCAGGCAAATCAGTTGAGTTTGCGATTATAAAATAAGTGCAGTAAATGTCATATATGGTACGTAATACCACTGCAGATCTTCTTTTAGCGCGTTCCACCAGATTCCAGCAGTTTGAACAGAAACTCCCGCCCGAAATTCGGTTACATGACTAAACACAACAACACGTGGATGTTCCTATGTGTGAACAGCCGTCCAATAGCCGGAGTGATTCTCCCGGATTTGGCAGCGCTGTTGAGGCAGGCGATCATAATGCAGCTGCAAACGGCCAGGCGGGTATTTCTACACAAATCAGGAGGCACGACATTATTGTCGCTTCATATGCAATTAATTTAAACCATACAAACGCGAAGATTCTCTTCATTTTCTATTTTCCTTGTACATACTACATTCTACATTAAATTAACAGTGGAACGTGGAGACAACAAGTAATAAAGAATATCCACCTAATTTTTCCCAATCCAAAAAAATCCTACCCTCTTCGAATGCTGATAGGAAAATCTAATTTGTGCGAAAACAAGCAACTCGTTGTGTTACTTATTAAATTAAAGCAAAAAGCAATGCTGTGCACACTGTGCTGGTTATACCCGCCTGATGTTCATGAATCTGACTGGGCAGATGCACCGGTTAGCTTGAATGCTTTGACTTTTGCACCGTGAAAAAATGGTACAGATTCGCCACAAGGAGGCGCCATAACACCAGAGTTAATTTCGCGTGTTTCGAACAAATACGAGTCGCCGTCTGGAAGCTTTCTCACAATTACCATTAAGCACCTTAGGTGCTTTTCGGATTTTTAAATCATTATGGACTGAAAGAAAACTGATAGGAATGACGTGAAATTTACGGTGCGTGATTACAGTTTTAAGACGATGGCACAGGTTCGTTTAAATGTGATACCATTTTGCAGTTTTTCTCAGTCGCTTTCATGCATTTCTCAGATCAGAAATGAAATTCTCGGAACTTCTTATTCAAACTCCACATCATCTAATTACTTGTGCACATCATATAACTTGTCATTGTTTTAAACAAATTGCAAATGCTCTGGCACATTCATACAAATGATTATGTACAAATGTCTGCTGTTTCCTACATTATCAATTGCTTATGTCATGTTGATCAAAATGTATTATACTGGTTCTCTGTTAAATAGTGTCACCCTCCCCCCAAAAATAAAACATCTAGACATTAGTCCATTGTATAAGTCATTACATGCAAAATGGTTGAACTAGTTGTCGTAATGTTTCAAGCATATTTTCTATTAGACATTTTTTGTAAATGCTGCATACCCTAAGGGTGGCATGGTGGTTGAGTGGTTAGCACATCTGCCTCACAGCCAGAAGGTTCGGGGTTTGGTCCTCACTGCTGATAGGGGCCTTTCTGTACAGAGTTTGCATGTTCTCCCCATACCTGTGTGGATTTCCTCTAGGTACTCCAGTTTCCTCCCACATTCTAAAGACATGCAGGATAGGTCAATTGACTACTCTAAATTGCCAATAGGTGTGAATGTGTAAGGGTGTTTGTCTCTGTGTTGGCCCTGCAGTGGATTGGTGACCTGCCCAGGGTATACCCAAAGTCAGCTGGGATTGGCTCCAGCTCCCCCACAACCCTTACAAATAAGCAGCTAAAGAAGGTGGATGGGTGCTGTATTTCCTGAACTGATGAATTGCTGTCAGGTTTATATTCTCAGAACTATAATCTGAGAACATGTTTCTATTTGCTTTCAGGAGGAAATAGAAGGCCAGTTTACTACTGCAGTATTTCTCAGCTGGTGGAGCAAAATTTCTGAAACATAGTTACATTCTCAAAACAGGTAACACATTTTTCAGAACTCCATGGCATGATGCAAAACAGTAAATTCATTTTTGATTCCATGCACAGAAAAGGCAGTGAAAAGCATTTGTCAAAACTATAAATACACATCTCTACATTTAAACAGAAAATTCAGTCATTTGAATCTCAATAAGCAAAACAGAAGCAATGATTCTCAACAGAAAGGGATCATCCCCAGAATTTGTCACCTAACTACTACATGTCCAAACAATCACAGCTAATTTGTTCATCAACCAATCAGACCTACATCATATATAAGAATGGTCACCAGTTACTCAGTGTGAGTGAATATGGAGCAAGAAAGAGTGAGAGGAAGGCAAGCAAGAGGAAGAGGTGTCCATGTGTGGTGTAGAGGTGGGAGACTTAGGCGTGCATTTATTCCGAATGAAATCCGTGCAACATTGGTGGACCATGTGATAAACCATGGCCCCACAATGAGCGAGGCCTGTCAGAGGGTACAACCCAACCTCAGTAGATCCTCTGTTGCATCAGTCATAAGAACTTAGAGGAATGAGAACAGGTAAACTATGAATCACATTTTCTTTAGCAATAACTCATGTCACTGTTTTGTCCATCATGAAAGCAATTACCATATAGCATGAATGTTGTCTATGCATTCATCAATAGAGTGGAGCGAAGACCTCCAATGGGTGGCAGAAGAAAATTCTTTACTGAAGCATAGGAAAGGGCTATTGTTGAGTTGGTGATTGCAAGCAATGCTATACATCTACAGGAAATACAGTCATACATCATTGAAGACGATATATTTCCCACCATACACAGTGTTATTATTTCTGAAATTGATCATGTGCTGCGTAAGCATCAACTCAGAATGAAACAGCTGTACAAGGTACCATTTGAAAGACACACTGAGCGAGTGAAGGAACTGAGATACCAGTATGTACAGCTTGGTATTCTTCTCAATACTTGCACTGTAATTGTGTTTCAAATTGATGGCACTTTGTGCGATTTGGTCTGTTGTCATCTTTGTTTCTTTTCAGAGAATGATGGAACTTGAAGGCAGTGACTCACCACAGCTGTTTGTTTATGTTGATGAAGCTGGATTCAACTTGGGGAAAGTCAGGAGGAGAGGGAGGAACATCATTGACCACAGAGCTACAGTGGATGTGCCAGGCCAGCGTGGAGCAAACATCACCACATGCGCTGCCATCTCCATGAATGGTGTCATTGCCCACATACCCTTGATTGGACCATACAACAGTGAAAGCCTCATTGCATTTTTAGACGTAATGCATGGCAGACTTGTGCTCCAGGAAGAGGCAGATGCAAGACAATCCAATATTGTCATCATATGGGACAATGTGAGCTTCCATCCCTCACCCTGCATCAGGGAGTGGTTTGAAGCACACCCACGTGTGAACATAGAGTTATTGCCACCATACTCCCCCTTCTCCAGTTGAGGAGATTTTCTCTTCATGGAAATGGAAGGTGTTTGACCATCAACGATACCAACAGATTTGATGAATGCTGCTTGTGAGGCAATTACCACAGAAGACTGCCAGGGGTGGATTCATCATAGCAGATGCTTTTTCCCTCAATGCATTGTAAGAGAAAGTATAAGATGCGATGTTGATGAAAATTTGTGGCCTGACCCACAGGAGAGAGTGGATGAATAAATGTTTTGTGTATTTCTTTTTTTATTTATGTAACATCAACGTAGGGTTGCTGATGAAGATTATGATATATCCACATTTTTTTTTTCACAGTTTCATGTCAATGAATAATCATCTTGACAACACTGAATAAATTTTTGGTGTCATTGAGGAATTGTCTGTCTTTCTGTGTAAAAGTTGTAAGGAACTTTTATATTCAATGTAAGGAATATAGATCTAAATGGGATTTTGTATAACCAGGTAAATTCAAAGTACTGTATCATATCACACCAAGCCTCAAATGGATCATAGAATAAATGAACCTTTGAACAGACCATTTCATTTTGATGGGTGTATACCCAATTTTGATTGCCAACATTCAAGGAATGATAAAGAAAGCCTTCTATTTTGATGAAACGGAAATCCATTTTAGTGCATTCATTTGTTTTTGCAAATGCATTTCCATGTTTTGAAAATCTCAGAGCATTTTGCAACATTTATTAAATGTTTTGAGCATCTCAGAGCATTTTGCAACATTTATTAAACGTTTTGAGCATCTCAGAGCATTTTTTCTCATAATATGCATAATTTTGCAAACTGAAATGGTGTTGTGTGGTTTGTTTTAACTATTTTGAGACTGTGAACTATGTTTCAGGAATTGTGCTCCACCAGTTGAGAAGAACTGTAAACAGTGCAGCTATGCTTGCCTTTCACTGTACCTGTTGCACCTGCACAACTATTTAAATGTATGTTTAAATTCACAGCAAATAAAAATGGCTCTGGCCATTATGTTCTAACAGTCTGATCTGGCATATGTTATGATTCTTCTGCCTGGTCCACTGATCCTGTGGCACTCTGGTGGCATAACCAGCCTTCTGTTCCCTCTCCTTTTCTGGATCCCCTTTCAGCTTTATCTCAGATATTGGTCAGGAGAAGAAAAGATTCTTTACGTGATAGCAGGATGCGAATGCTCTTTTAAACTCAAATAATCAGCTATAAATGCTCGCCAAACCTTGAAGGTTTTCGTAGGATTTGAGACAGGAGAAATGGAAAAGAAGAGTGACTGAAACTTCAGCACTCTAACACCTAGTTTCACTGTCTGGAGAGTAATATCTTCATGATGTTGTACTGCTGCTGACAGAACAGTAGTCCACTGTGAACTATCAAAAAGGATGGCACATGTTTCCATTGTACTGTCACATATCATGTAATTACTTTGTTCAACTTAATTATCACACGATTGAAAGCAGCAGGTCTATCAGTATCACACTCAATGCTGCAGCATCTCCTCCCTACATACCTGGCCTTGGCTACCTCATCATTTGCCTGTCTCGTTACTCCAGCCTGTTTAGACTCCCTCAGCCCTGACTCTAACTTTTGGGTATTGACCTGTTGTTAGCCTCTGTAGCACACTGACATGGATGGATGGATGGATGGATGGATGGATGGATGATCTTCCATCTTCATGATAGGTGAAGGATCCATGAAAGCAGGACCATTTATGTTACACGGTAGCTGCTCATTTATTAAGATAGGCTTACTCTGAGGAGTAGCTGGAGAAACAGCCTTAGTGGTGGACTCGTGAGCAAGTGGGGAAAAGATACTGACTGTTGCATGTCATCAGCAGAATGTGCCATATTGGAGCACTGCTGCGGTTTGCTCACCACTTCACCAGGTTGCGTCATTGTTTGATTTTTCAGCCTCTTATTACTGTGAGGCTCTGAGGAATTTTTCATGTGGTTCCTGGTCTTTGGTCACCTCCACTGGTAAGTGGTAACCAACAGTTGCCTGGTACTAAGTCATGACTTGGAGAACGGAGGGTTGTCATCTTGACAGATCCTTCATGTACTGTCTGCTGTGGGTGCTACCCAGCTCCAGAATAACCAGTTTTAAAGTCCTGCTGGTATTCTGGGCAGCGTAACTGACATCCAGGTCCAACACTGAGTTCTTGGTCATCCATGGTCAAGAGGAAGGTCCAGAGCATGGTACCTATTTCAATCCTGCTTGAAGAACCAAAACCGTTCTGAAGAACTACTTTAAGGAGTAGCAATAGCCACAACGGGCATCTGGTTAGACACAAAGAAACTTGGCGATGTCCTTCATTTAACTATATTTCTATGGATATGAGTTGTTTGAATGCATGTGCACATGTGGTCTGCAAAAATTTGCTTGATTTACACACATGATAATTGAAGACTGAGAATAAGAACACTCTGAAACAACTCCAACATTGACTAGAAAACACCGACCACATCTAACTGCTCCAATGGTGTAGCCAATGCTGTACACATAATTTCTGAAAGGACTCTTTTCTACAGCATTTAACATAGCCAGAGGTTGGTACTTGATGTTGGTCCAGTTCAGTTGGAAGGAGTTATGACAAGAAGTTTGAATTTCATTATGCCTGTTGCACCTGCACTGTTACTCGTAAAGTTGATTTGTTCAGGGCCAATATTAATGACACAATGGTAAAATAAATACAAATGAGCATTTTAGCGTTTAACACAACCAAAGGTCGGTACTTCATATTTATCCAGCACAGCTGGAAGAAACAATGAGCTAAATACAAACAGACAAATTGTATTATATCCCCTATCCTTAATCTTTATTTCCATGAGTGAATTCACCAAGTCAATTCTTTGTATATGCACATATTTGGCTAATATAACTGATTCTCCCCCAGCCTCCTTTCTGGGGTGTTCCTTCCGGAGGACCGGATTCAAGAGATGCCTCTATTTATCTGCTGGCCTACTGTGCTCTCCCTCGTCACTTGTCCATCCTGACCAGCTTGCCATTTTCTGAGCCACAAAACCTGCACTTCAACTTGATCACCTGACTACCTTGTCCTATACATTGCTGTCCATCTGACTGTTCTACACCATTCTTGTTTACTATATTGTATTATTAAAATTGTCCTGCCTAGTGCTTGATCCTGACAGTAGTACTGTAGTAGCTGATTGAAGTCACCATGACTGAGTCTACAGAAATATTCATCCAACACAACGTCCTTAGATATAAAGGAGGAATATGGGCCGTTCACTGATAACATAAATAATTGAATTAAACGGATTTTACGGATTATATTTTGTCAAAATCTAAATATAATGTCAACATTTTATTATGAAATTGAAAGAATAATAATGATAATTTAAGACCAAACGGGTGTTTTTGTCTAATACATATTTTCAAACACCAGGTGGCAGAAATTGACTTTTCAGCGGGAATAATAACATTTTAAGAAATTTGGATTTTGTGACGCTAACGTTCTGTACAAAGGAATATTTTTTCCTGCCCCCTGGGCAGCGTTATTTAATTTATATTAATTATTGGTAAGTATAATTTTCATAAAACCATGAAAATCTGAGCTTAAGTATAGAAAATCAAGAGTATACCGCTGCTTATTTGGCTTTGAATAATATGCATAATATTGTATGTAGCAGAAGAAACAAGTTTGCTTTCTGTTATTTACTAAAGCACAACTTTAGTATTGCATAGAAAACATCCACATTAAATGAAAATAATTAGACCAGTTAGACCATATTCATAAACATTCTTTTTTTAACGCCAGTTTATAGATGGTAGGAGTATCTTGATTTCGACAATCTCTCTGCTTGAGTTCTCTACATTTGGCTTTTCATTCAGTTAAAGAACGTTCATCTCAAGAACATCTTGCCTACGATTTTTAAAAATGTGCCGTCTATGATCGAGAATATCTTTTTGGAAAGAAAGGAGGGATTTCTTGATTATCTAATGTACACTAATTTTAAGAATGAGAATTCCCA
Organism: Gymnarchus niloticus; assembly: GCA_009936485.2. Lineage (NCBI taxonomy): Eukaryota > Metazoa > Chordata > Actinopteri > Osteoglossiformes > Gymnarchidae > Gymnarchus > Gymnarchus niloticus. The sequence continues at coordinate 11,021 of JAACJT020002606.1, forward strand.
GGTCGTGTTGCTCACGTGTTACGAAGGTTAATTTATTTCTCCTGTTTATTATACAGTGTCAGTTAACCTGTCATTAAAACTATAGTGTACACTATATTTAAAATTGCAGTTTTAAGATTCTCATCATCTTAAATAAGAAAACAGAAGTATAAACACGTGATTGCTTTGCTGTGCCAGATCCAAAGTACTGGACATGCAACATATTAGAAGGTGATAAGGAATTGAATTGCTTTGAACTAAACATTTGCGTTGCCATACTGGCTTTTTAATATATGGTCTCTTCCATGAAAATTTCTGTTGTCAAATCCGGATGCCACACCTAAAGTCTTGTCATCCCATGACAAATCAGATGATGACGAGAACGCGAAGATCTTCCCGTGGCAATTTCCGTTCTCATCCATTCTATCGAATGGACGGGCGTACAAAAATTCCCATTTTGTTTATGCAGTTCATTTATTTTTCAATTTATTAATTTGGTAGAAACATAAAGGGTTTTATTTACAGGACTCGGGAAAAGGTAGGTAAACGTAATATTTACTGAGCATCTACAGTATTTGAGGCCATTTATCTGGGCAGAAAGTGTACATTGGCTTGGGGGGGAAAAAAAAACATAATTGACCATTAAACTGTATACTAATAAACAGTAATGCAACCAAAATTAACAAGAATTTCT
>JAACJT020002607.1:0-11692 GCA_009936485.2 Gymnarchus niloticus
CCCCCATTCAGTTGACTATGCCAGGGGTTGTCCTCACTGTGCCGCGTCCCTCTAAAACACAGATGGACCAGGTACTGGGACAGTTTGGTTAAGATGCTGGTTGACCCTACCTACACTCCCTGGCTGTGGGCAATGACTGTTAGAGGACTTACCAACGAATAATGAAGACAGAACCCAGCAAGAAACCACACAATGACCTCCTACAGCATCTCCACCACTCCTGTGGCTGGCGGGTAGTTGGCCTTGTCACATGGCCTGTTTATTCCTCGTTACGCGACGGGGTATTTTTTACTTGCCGTCAAACAGTTAAGAAATCTGAACAAGGACAGGCGATTACGCAAGGACCGTTAAGGCCTACAGATGGACCACCTCTGGAGTTACCTAGCAACAGCATCCTTACTGTAAACAGGGGAGGGGGATTAGCAGAAAGATGCTCAGGTTTTCAGGCAGGGATGGGTGTGGCTCCACAGAATCTCAGGCTGTCAGACGGTTTCATTTATATACATCTCAGGCATTGATTCTACTTTTACACAGAGAAGCCTGTGTCAAACGTTTAAGTGCAAAGCTGCAGATGTATTGTGCGGCTTAGATCTTCACGAGTTTGGCACCCGGTGTCGACGTCTCGGCCCGACACCAAGATGAACAAAGTGGCAGGCTCCCTTCAGTGAACCATAAACTTCAGCAGGATACATTTGTAGGGTTACATGGCTAGTCCATAGCGCCTCCTATGGGCTGTAAAGGGAAGTGCATGCTGCAGCCCCACCTCTTCTGGCAGAGGGGCCACATCGTGATTACGCTAATAAATTCCACCCTTGAAAAGTGCTGTAATTACGCTGCTAAAAAGGAGGAAGAAAAAAACCCCACATGATATTAATCAGCTCAAGGCTACAATTAAACTGCCTGGTGACAAGAGACTCGTGTGACAAGGAGACACGGCTGGCTGGGGTCCGTTTATTAATTCTGGCTTGATACGTTTCTGAATAAAAGGGCACTTACAAAAAAGGTAATTGAGGCACCTGGACAGACCCTTGCAGATTTACTGAGGGGTGGAGGCTGCATTTACGCCTCATTGTAAATGCTGCAGGCTAACACTGCAGAGACGCAAGCAGGAAGGTCAGGTTACCAGACTGAAGGTCCAGGAGAGAACTGTTATACGCTTGAGGACAGCATATTAGCCGAATTACACAAATTCAGTTACAAAATAAAAACAATAGCATGGCAAGGCTTACTCTGAGGATGGTAAACGGAACCATGCAAAACAAGGGTAGGTTTAAAAAAAATAAACTGGGGAGAAAAAAAGCGGCAGCAGTGTCAATGTAACCACAAGGGGGCGTGATAACTGCAAAAAGGCACAGGTAAACAGACATGTTTACCACCCAACTTTGCCCTGCCCAGTGTTAACCACGCCCCCCAGAGCATCCAATCAGCTGCCAATCTGAATAACTGTAGCTTTCGAGCAGCCGAACGGCTCGATTCACAGGCAAGGTCCAGACAATGGCGGCCATTTTGTCGCCGAACTGGACGCTCACGTAGCCGATGAGCGTCTGATGAGATTTTAGGGAAACATCTTGAAACGTCTTGAAATGCAGAGAGATCCAGATCCGCTCCTTTCCATCCCAGAATCGCTCCACAGAAACTCTCGCCACACCACCTGTGATGCGGTTTCCAGGGAAACAGAGCGCAGAACGCAATTAGGAGAGGCTGTAGCTAACAGCACCGAACACGCCGCCTGTCCCTCGTCCCCTTGGGTGACTGCAGGCGGCAGCTCACGACGCTTTGGGAGCGAGTGAATCGGAGTTTCATTTCACACGCGGCGCACAGAATGGACAGCCGGAGAACAGCTCCACTGTTGGCAGGACATGTGGACACACTTAAAGTACGAGTGGAGAGGCTGGCTTGTTTTTATGCTTTAACGTTACCCAGAGGCAGACAGGGAGCCAGACAGACAGTCTGTCTTCATCTCCAAACACCGAGGACACCAAAGTTACCGATACACAGCATTAGGGCCTAAAGTGCGGCCAGGACAGAGTGGGACCGCAGAAACATTCATGTGTTTACCTCATGCTCAAGGCTGCCGTGTACGAACGCTAACGGAAAGCTAAAGGATACCGTAGACCATTTAAAGATGGAGAACCGAGGCAACGTGACTGCTTTCCACCTCAATGGATAGCCCTTCGCCACCCAGTGCCTGTCAAACCATTGTTGGCAAATATGCTGCAGGGAAAACCTTTAAATAACATAATGGGTCCCCAATGGGCAGTTGCTGTTGTGGTTTTGGGGGGGGAGGTGGTCTCTGTAGCAGCTGGTGAAGCAGGCCTTAGGGCGTGGCCTCTGGGAACCCAGGTGGGCAGGCCTGGAGGGTGACTGGAGGGGGAGGGTGACTTTGGTCTGGTCTCAGCCGGGGATTCACAGCCATTTGACAGTGTAAACATTGTAACAGTTTAACCGAAACGGGGCAGAACCATCACCTGGATGGGGGGAGGAGAAAGGAGGGGGCATGAACATTTTCACATCTAGCAAGTGAGGCGACTTCAAGCCAGCGTCCAGATAAAAGCCGGCTGTTAAAACTGCTTTTTATGGCCAGATGATGGTGCCTAGAGGTCCAAAACAACGAGGTGCTCTCCCTGCCACTTTAAAAAAGCTACAGCTAAACCACAAATTTGTGAAATGTTAAGTGAAACACCCAACGTAAGTCATGATCACCTGGCAGTCAAACAGGCTGCGTAGGAGTTAAGGGTCCTCGCACACAGGTTCTCAAAAATGTGTGTTGAATATTTTTAAAAGTTAAGCCTACTTAACTGGAGAATTCTGTTACAACAAAGATGGACGGAACATGTCTAGCATTAACTGTCGTGTGTATACACCAAAGAAAATTATTAAGGCAAAATTTATGATACCGTTCAGTGCTGCCCAGGTGAGGCACTACGCCACTGATTTTGTGTCATGCCAAGTTTAGAGTCTCAGAGCTGAAAGGGTTAAGAGGAGGAGATACGCTGAAGGTCAGGGGCTCACCAAAGTTGCAACCGCATCACCACTCTGGTTTCCTAGCAACTCTGCACAGCTAGTTTTTGTTGCCATGCCTACACAGATATGGGTTGCACAATGAGGACTGAGGGTCGGGAAGGTGCAGGGTGTGCCGGGCGATGTCCTCGATTCCCTGGGTAAGCCGACAGGACTTTGCGAAGGAGGCGACTGGAAACAGATCAAACCAACATAACCGCCGGCTACATTATCCAGCAATATCCACTACGTCCGACTCCAGCTACTCTATCTCAGGTCTCCTCCAGTCAATTAAAAATGGTTTGGCTACTTCTGGAAACCAAAACGTTCATCGGTCACCCACATCGCAAATCCAGGATGTTCCCTAGGAAAGACACTCCGTTTCCTAAATGCTAAGCTGTAATGCGTTCGGCCAGTAGAGAGCTCCTCTACACAGACAGCCAATCACCTCATCTTTACTAGAAGGACGACGAGCCTGCAGTTAAAAGGAACCATTATGCCGCATATTGATGAAGCGAATTCTTCCAGGCTGTAGGGCTCTCTATTGTGGAGCCACGCGTCTCATTCCGGTAGAGGTCATCTGGACTCATTGTGAACTCCTTTTCGATCTTCACAGCAGCCCAACCAACAGGACGTGAGGAATGGGAAGGATTGGGGGAAGCTCTCAAAGACTGTTTCAGCCACTCCCCCGAGTACCTTAGCCCCATTGAGTTACAGCAGACACTGAGGGGATGGTAATCCCACCCGCCCACCATTTGAAGCACACAGCCTTTTAACACCCATCACTAATAACGATTCCTGTGTTATTCTAAGCATATGCACCCAGAGTAGCTCGACGCAATTAAGCAGTGCAGTTTCCCCCTTTATCTTGTACACATTCATGAATTAATGACCCTCAATGGCGCCTTCGTAATTAATTACGAGCTGCATTACTGCCCAAAGCATCTCCTTCAAAACGCAATATATCGATTTGCTTGACCAAGTCTTCATCCATCTCCGAGGAAGGAGCGTTTGAATTTTCATTCCATGTTCACTTGAGTTGCTAGGTTATCCAGAGGAAGCCCAAGGTCACCCTCTGATTGGTGAAGACAACCAGTCCCCTCCCCCCATCCCTCCTTCTATAGGGGAAGGGAAAGTAAGACCTCCATCACTGACAGCCAAAAAGACTCAAAAGTATAAAAGTTGACCATGGCAAGAGACCGCAGTTGATAAATGCATGCCGTGGATGCGACGCTTATCAGAAGACCGGGTCTGATGACGGTAACCCACATTCATGATAGACATACGGAACGCAGCCTCAACTCTCTGGCTAGCGTTACCATGAGGTTGCACAAATGTTACACTGAGAACAAGGTGATAATTTAGTCATCTCTTACATTTAATACACATCTCTGCACAATTAGAAGCAAACGTGATATTTCCATCATTCCTGCAATTCGATTCCTCACGGACCCTGGACCAGCTGTGCTCAAACAGATCACGCCGACTCATCCCGGCGTGGGAATCGCCGTACTGGCACAGCATCCTGACTCCAGAAGATAAACCTCACACCTCCCCGCAAGGATCCTACCAGCTTTGAGTCGCCCGTTTGTCACACGGCAGCGTCATTTCACCTTCCCGGGCACAGATATGGCTGCTGGGCGCGTCCCGGCTCTGTAGCAGAAAGCCCTCACCCTGAACCCTGCACCTCCACATTGAAGGGCCCAATTATCTGTGTGCCAGAACGACATTCCACACTCGAGTTGTGCGGTCTGTAGTCGGGTGTCCCTGTCAGATACGGAGCCCAAAGGGACTCATCAGTAAACCGTGCTACAATGACAACCAACCTCCAGTTCATCTCCAGATTCCTGCTTTGGACTCCGCCTCCCTCTCCATCAGGAACTTCAAGAATGAGACTTGAGTCATGTTCATGTACCTTGTTTTTTTTTTAAAAAAAAAGAAGCGTTTATCCATTTCTAACATAATGGAGCTGGGTTTTTTTTTTTTTTTCCTCATTTATGACAGCGTTTTTGGTCCAATTCCCCCATCTCGTAAGGTACAGTAAATGACCAGGTTCCCTTGAGAACGCTCCAGCTACACATCAGCCACTAAAAACTATTTTGAAGAACTACAACCTGCCTATTAGTTCAAAACAGGCATTATTAATAACAATCCCATATTTATGCACACCCAACAGCACGGGTTAAACCATAAAACCTACTGTTGGCAGGCAATCAAGAAACCAAACATCTAGAACAAAACAGAACCATTGAGTTATGATCTCATACTTTCAATTAACTTGAAAAATATAACCCAAAACACTCCTCTGTCCTAATCTCCTTTTCATGCTCATTTAATGGTCACCGCTGCTCTGATTTAACCAAGATGATTCCAGGCTGGAGGAAGAGCACTGCTACAGAAGGGGGGGGATTAAGCAGCACTGAGAATCTTCGGAAAGGTTTTTGCTTTCTCCTCCCATTCTCAGACATTTCAAAATGTGAAACTTGTTTTACAAAGCAAGACAGAGCTGGCGAAACAAACATCTCCTTTTGTCCTTCGATCCATCGCCGCTGTCCGCACTGGCATTGGATGAGCACGGCCGTCCGCTGGGCCACTGAACGCCATCCGAACGTTGCTCATGATGCCGAGACGCGATTCGCCCAGCCAGGGGAAGGCCCGCGTCTCCGTGATGGAGGAAACGCTCAACTTACAAAGGATGGATCATTCAGGTGTCACGGGCATAGATAAAACACGAAACAATGCGGAATGCTGGAGGGGGATAGGCGTCAAAACACAGGAATGTTGACTCAAGGATCACAGGCGAGCGGAGAGAACACCGGAAGAACGGAGGCTCGGAAACCAACGCCTTGCGGTTAAGAAACAAAAAAGCCAAAGAGGAAGAGGGGCCCGAGTTCAGCTCATCCGTAACATTAGATGAGCGGCTGTTCGCTCTGGGCTCTTTGTACCAGCTCGGTACCATGACCGGAGGCCTTTCATCCCCCCTCCATTGTGAGGACGCAGTACTGTGCAAGAGTCTTAGGCAGGCAATGACAATTATGTTTAAAGCGTGTTGGTGTAAAACTACGACTTCAGGTTGGTCAAAAAGCGAGTCAGTTTACATATTTTTAAACATCTCTTCATTTCACCCCAGAATATACAGCTATTATCCAACATAGTCATGTACTTGGACATCAACTAGGAGTGCACCGTCACGCCAGTTAAGATCTCAATGTGAATTAACTAGTTAAGTACACAACTACGCTGGTGGTGAAAATTAGATGCATAGAATGGCTGAGGTTCTTTCAAGTTATGTTGTTCGAGCCGTCCAACCAGATATCGGTAATATTTTACAAAACAGAATTTACTACTTTTCTATTGCTCTTTATTCATATATATTTTGTCTTTTTTTTTGCCTAAGCAAAAATACAATTACTGCCCAGATAAATGGCCTTAAACATTTTCTGACTGCCCAAGACTTTTGTTCTTAACAGACCCATCAGTACTGTGCATTTCCTCCTGACGGCCCCGACACTAACGAGTTAAGAGGCCTTTACGCGGACCGTCTCTGAAGCACACAAAAAACACTGCAAGCTTCAATTCCACACATCATCGTGGCTTTGAAGAGGGACGGGGGAGAGAATGTGCGGTGACTTTCAAATCGCCATCTCCCATTATGACTCTTGAATTAACTGGGGCTCAAAGTCGGCCGAAAACAAACGCGTTTACTAAAATGAAGGTTGCTGGGACGGGACCACAGACAGCTGGGGGGGGGGGGAGCGGGTTTAGCAGAGGTCAGCACATGTAGAGAGATACCCCCACCTCTTTAGAGAACACATTTTCATTGCCATGGTTACAGGCTTCGCCCCAGCTCTTACCTGGATATTAAACCACAATCACCGATTCTTTAGCAAAGCTGAGAAACAGAAAGAAAGCCATGGCTCTCAAAGACCTGCTCGAAATTCATGAAAATACTGAAGTCCTTCCTCCTTGGTCATGTGACTCCCAACCATTTAACGCTACACTGAAGTGCTTAAAGCGGAGTCCTCCAGCAGGACAGCTGTTAAAGGGACAGACATGTGGTATTAACATAAAATTTACCTATCAGAATAGATCACAGTCCTTCAAGGGAAAGAACTGAACCAACGCCGCTGGAATCATCAGGGCAACACAGCTATGGGCTGCTGACATTAAGATTTATAAGCCCTCACTGTGTTTTATTATAGAAAATGGGGATCTGGTCATATCTTCGCTCAATCATATTCTCCCTCCTGCCTGGGGAATGAGTAGGGCCAGCTGGTGCCCCTTCATCCTGTGACCTGGAGACCTCAGTCCCATGATGTTAGCGACACCCTCCCAGTTAATCGGTGTCCACCAGACTAACGTTAATCTGACCAATTGCTTTTGACTCCCTGTGACTTCCAAGCAAAACTGAGGACTGGTCTCATGGGAAGGGTGGGGGTGGAACAAGACCCACACAGATAATCATATTTGGCTTACTTCACACTTTAGCAGGCGACCTTTGACCCATGATGTCCTCCACCCTTCTCACATCCACCTCTATGGTGCAACACGCAGGACGTGTAATATGGGGCCCAGCCAGCCCCTCGGCACCTGAAGGGGCCCCAGGACCCTGTAAACAAGCCTACTGCCGCAGAGTAGCGCTGCAGGAGGAAATCCAAGAGGTAGCAAGTAAAAGAAATGGATTCAAGTTGCTGTGGACCCAGTTACCATGGCAATCCCTCCTCCTCATACAGAATACCCAAAGCCCCATGCAAAGGGTTAACTAAGGGTGGATATGATGTATGCAGCACAAAAAAGGATCTGAAACCATCTAAAATTAAACAATTTTAGAGCTATTGACAGTAATTTTCCTTTAAAGCACAGCCCTTTAGAAGGCAGCTTGAGATCTTTTTCATTCTTCAGTCAGTGCTTCACACCCATGTGACACTCCTATACTAATGTATAGGAGTTACTGTTCCCTGAAAACCCGGGGAGCCCAGCTGAGAGGGTACCTCACAGGTACGCTGTACTCCCAGGAGTCTGGGCTGTCCATCTTGATGCTGATGACCAAGGCGAGACACAAAATGGCTGCTGGAAAAAGAGAGACTGCCAGTCTAGGAGACCGCACACGGTGGGCCGGGAATTACCGCCGGTGTTTCTCAAGGGCAAGGGAGGACACTGGAAATGCGTCGCAGTTCAGAATAGAGAACCAAACCGGCACCGCAGTTTTCCTTCACCGAGTTCACAGGCGGTTAGAAAGCCCAGATCTGCACACACTGCTGCAGACAGAGACAAAGTGGGTCTGAAAGCAAACAGGAGACCGTGCGTACGAGAACGCCACACAATTTCTTACAGTGCTTAAGAACATATCTTCCACTCATCTTTGTCTTCCCCCATTTGATTGTGTATTAATTGATTGGTGATAATTACTAGCTAACAATCAAAAAATTACACAACTAAATCTGCCTCACACACACAAGCAGGCAGTGGGAATCAGACAAAGCCACTAACGACGCATGTAGGGTCTGCACCAAGACAAAAACGACACACGTGATGTCTCCCGCAGAAACGCACACCGAGACTTGCCATCCAACAGACCAGTCCATTCCAGCCTCTTTGTGCTGCGGATGCGGTCTCCTAGCAACCAGTCACACCAGCTGTCTTGGCAGAATAGAAAGCAAAGAGCTGCAGAAGCAGGGTGGATGGGCAGAGCCGCACTGGTACCGTGACCCGCTGGGGATAGACGCCAGACTGCACCGTTACTCTAGACGCTGCATGGGGCAGTCCCTCTCAAAACGATGCATTCGGGAAATGATGTGGTACATCTAAAAACACACAGCCACTTTCAATCCTGGGGTGTTCACCAACTGGGGGGGGGTGGAGGATATTCACCTGAGCTGTAGGCGTTTAACAGGAACCCCTCACGATTGGGGGCGAGAATACATGCAAACTCCGCACACGAAGGACGGGGGCAAGAGACACACCCACCGTCTGACAACCACAAGCCACCCTAACGTCCCAAAGAGAAACTGGGGCCACCCCCCCCCCCCCCCCAGACGTCCAACATGAAGCAAGACGTGCGCTTTGAACACCCAGGGCCTGCGGTTACACGAGGTGATCCTGCAGTGGGTCACGCTCGGGACTGAAGTTTGAGAGCGCTCAGACTGCCACGTGCAGATGACAGGTTGGTGCTCTGCCATAGTTGAGACAGTGGGCTCCTAACCCTTCTGGCAGGATACGTCACGTGTCGTAGAAGATACCGCCACCTTCGGCGGCTCCTCGGGCTTCAGACCCCGACACAATCTCCACCCACCCACGCACACGGCAGGAAACCTGCACCACCTCAGAGCTCCTGGGCTCAACCTTATGGACCACAAAGGAAATGCCTAACCCGCACCCCACCTGCTATACCCAGCCCCCACCCCCACCAAGGACAACAATCAGCTTATCCATCCAAGCACTTAAAGGGGCAGCCTCTTTTGACGACGGCGCCCTAGGGACGCGTTCCTGATGTCGGGCATTATCAGACTCGGCCAGACGCCGGGATTAGTCTTCAGTGGACCGCGTCAAGATGTGGGCATGGATGTCCCGCGGCCGTCACCGTCCGGCGGTCTCTGGTCGAGGCCTTTCCTGTCACCGTAGCCGAGTACACCACTGCTTCTGACTTCGTTTCCTTTTCAGCCACCTCCCCCAAACCCCACTCACCCCCAGGTCGTATTATTCGACCCCGGCCCCGCACGTGGCCTAGGAACAGCCACGTGTCCAGTCTGTTTCGTATAATGCGGCTGTGTAAGCAGAATTCCCATGACAACAAGCAGCTGACCCCCACAACCCCCGACTAATGTGTCTCCAGCTTCACTGCAAACCAGCGCTGACAGCAAAGCACTCTCTCTTGGCACGGCCAAAATTATTCAGAAATTTAAACAATACCAGATAGAACAAAGGGAAAGACAAGTAAAATAAGGTGTTTAGCAGCAAAGGGAGAAGCTTCCAGAGCAACGTGCTTAATTAAGCAGCTACCATCCCATCATGCTTAGGGTCAGGTTTAACTGGCCTTTACTTTCAACTTCCACACCAAGGAACGGCGATTCCAGCATGGAGATGGAGAGGAATGAATTCTGGCACACGCCTGGCTGGTGCTTCAGTGAGGAAGACTGACCCGCTGGCAGATTTTTTCCACCCATGAATACCATCACGTTGCCGTGAGAGACTTCAGCTGGAGGAAACTACAGATTAAAGCAGACGCCCCATCAGTCACATCAGTTTTGCCCCGCATCTCCAGCCATTGATCATTCCTTCAATCACGTGAGGTTGCAGGTTCTTTAAGTAGAGTCAAAGGCTGCGGCGTGATCGCAGCCCATATGACCCGCTTTGTGTGGCACAGAAGGCAGAGCGAATACACAATTCCTCCCGGGGCATCCAGACGGTGACTCGCGTTTTTATGACCTTGTAAAACAATCCTACGTTTGGCCATGTCTGAAGCGGTCAGTTCTCCACCAAACCCTTCTCACACCAGTCGCCTAGTGGTTTAACTGGCTTAAAACCAAAAACTAACTGTAGAACCCCTCGGTAAAGGCCTCTCCACTTAAGATCAGTTTACCAGAAGTAGGTACCGGCGTGAAGGGTTAGAAACTAAACCGTGAAGGGTGTAACGGATACCGATAACGTAGACCTTAACTCAGAGTCCGAGTTCTCGTCCACAGTGAAATCAGGCTGTGTATGGACTCCGTTACTCCCAGGTGCCAAGACCTTCAGTCCAGTTGGAAATTTCTTGCCAAATCGGTACCAGAGGGGACACTGCCTGTCAGAGTCAATGACTGCCAAGCACTAGGATTTATTGATGAGTTTGAGTGCCTTTAAAACACCTGCAGGAACACTAAGTTACATAAAACGTCCCACAAAGAGCCAGCTTTTCAACTGGCTGATATTTTTTTGTTCAAGAGGCTCATACCCAGATCACCTTCCATCTTGTATAACATGGTCTTGGCTGAAGCCTCTCAGTACCTGGGATCAAGGGGACATAACTTCAGAACCTAAGACAGGTCAGAGGTTTACAGTCACGCTGTCGAGTTCCCCACAGGCATGGTTTTTTTTTTGCCGGTTGGAACGCAGACGCCACACTCCCAGGTCTGCTTTCACGGTGTATGTGGAACGGCAAAATGGGACAACCAGACGGTGGCCTATATTGAGTTACAGCTGGAAGATGACAAGTGAAGGCACCGCGTCGCTGGAGATTCGGGAAAAGCCCCAGGACTTGAGCTCTCTGCCAGTTACTTAAATGAGAAATTGCACGAGTGACACCATACGAGCTTTAAAAAAAAAAAAAATCTCAAAGAGACTGCAGCCTTTACAAATCAGCTGTGTATTGCAGTTCGGCTTGTGTTTATGCTGTCCAGAAAAATATGGGTCCACCTGCTATAGCCCTACCCTAGTACCACTCAGAAGGTTCCAGTAACAAACTATGAACGTAACATCTGAAATGTCACAGCCTTCAGCAAAAAATGGCCATGCGAGGACTGTCACTTTAGACATCCGAGTCTTTGGAAGCACTTTGACTCCTCGCTCTGACACGTTAGTCTGGTCTGAAGGTCGGTTGGAGACAGCTGCTGGACCGGGGGGGGGGGGGGGGGGGGCCCCCCAACATCCCCCCCCCCCCCCCCCCCCCCCCCCCCCCCCCCCCCCCCCCCCCCCCCCCCCCCCCCCCCCCCCCCCC
>JAACJT020002608.1:0-11691 GCA_009936485.2 Gymnarchus niloticus
GGCCTGGCGTGCTGTGGTCCATGGAGTCGCGAAGAGTCGGACACGACTGCGTGACTAAACAACAACAACAACAATTACTGCGTTGTTCTAATTTAAATAAGTTACTGCTCGTTTGCCCTCTTATACATCCATTGGGACGCCGGTCAGTCTTTGTACTGGAGGGAGGAAACTACAACAAGGTGCGAATATGCGAACTCCTCAAGCACACACAATGAGGGTGCGAGGCAATTGTGTTACTAAGCCACCATGAGGCCCTCCTCTTATTTATTTCATCTGGTTACAATAGAACAGTATCACAAAAGAGAAAATCAGAAGTGTCTTCACTGTACAATGGCTGGGGGAATCCAAATTGCCGGTATTTTTAAACTAGGTAAGCATTCAGCGATTAATTTAATTACTATTTCTTAGTGTCCTAATATACCGAAATAAAAGGTAAACCGAAATTCTCTCAACGCTTGTCATAAACAGTGTCCGGTATTCCCAAATGCCACTTTTAGAAAATACTACAATTACCAGCGGAATCCGACATTCAAGGAAAGTCCCAGCTCCTCGTTATCGGGAGGGAAATTGCACGTAATGGAACATGGTTGTTTTGAAAACTCAGAATAGGTGGAACGCCCCGTTACGTGACTTTTAGTTTTTCTTACATTACGTCTTCCTGTGAATGGCGAAGTGTTGCATTACATAAAGTCCAGACATTGCTCGGCACTGCGGGTTATGTAATACAAATACACAGGAAAGCAAGTTTGGGCCTAAGTAACCACTTAATACCTTTTCAATTCGATCATTTTTTAAGATCGTTAATACTGTATTCCCCTTTCTATATTAAACAAAATTTTGGCTCGTTTCGGTACAATGAACCATACAGTGTGAGTCGTGATTTTAACTTCAATTTTTTATAGTAGAGGAAATTTTTTCTTCCAGCTTTTGTCTTCGTCGCTTCAATGAGGGATCGATCACGTTGATTTGTAGTAACACAGTTCTATACTGCAGAACTACTGTATTACCCTCGCCGAGGTCTTTCGATCCTCTGGCTGATCATGACTACTTCTAAGCACCAGTTTAAAGACTGAACTCGTCCCTCTATTGCTCTGAAGATATTCGATGTTGAGGATAAATATTCATATATTTTACGTAACTGTCTATCATATGTTATATGTTCATAGTGTATCTTTTAATGGACACCGTCAAGTGAGACAGAAGGGGGCGCACATCTGTACTTGTGCCTCTGCATCCAGCGCCTCGTTGCGTGACATTTGGATTTTAAGGGGGTGTGTATCGCTCTCTCTCTCTCTCTTTTTTTTTTTTTTTTTTTTTACCGTAGGAATCCCCTCTATTCCTGATAAATCTGTCCTGGATCCGAGCGGCGATCATTGCAGCTCAAATCGCCAGACCAGGAGACCGCTGCATTGCAGTAGAATATTTTTATACAACTTTTGTATAATACACCTTGAGCTCATTTAAAAATGTTGGCGCTGATATTTATTTGGACGTTCATATTTCCCACAGCAGCAAGTGAGTAAATGCAAAAAAGAGTTAACGCATTATATCATCCATGGAGAGTGATTTTTAATTATATTAAACAATGATTTTATGTCTTAATTGTTCTTGCAGAAGTGTGCATTTTCTGAAGATTTTTTTAAGAAATTGTTTACTTACATTTCAGAGATTTTATCCGTTACGCTAAGTCCAAATCTGCCAGTGTGGAGAGTGGGTGATAGACAGATCCTAAAATGCAGCGTACAGGGCTGTCCCGAAGGAGCGTCTTTCAGATGGACGCGACCAGAAGACCAACCTCTGTACGCTGAACCTCGGTCAAACACATTTTACTCCGAACTCATTTTTAATAATGTAAGTCTTCAGCACGACTACCAGATTGGATGCAGAGTCACCTGCAAGGGCACAACGGATCGCAAAGAAAAGCATGCACCGATAACTGTATACTGTGAGTAAAAAGAACCTTTAGTTTGTTTGCATATCTACATTACTAAAATGTACCGAGATGTGGGTTCAACGACTACTAAATTTCTTTCCAAGCAATTTTTAAGTTTTATACTCAATTTGAGTATTAGAAAAACTTATTAATGTTCTTAATATCAAGAAGCTGAAAAAAACCATGTTACCTTTGTTTGTACATTCAACTGAATTAAAAACGGACCAAAACAGATTTTGTAAGACAGGAAAGTAGTACAATAGAAAAAAATTGTCTGATATATATGCATGTGTATGTATATATGTATATACTTGTGATCAGTTTTGTTACCACAGCTTCTGTTGGAATGATGACTTGACGGCTCAGTTTTACTCCTTAAATGGCGGTTTGAACCTAGTGCCCACCAACTGGGAGAAAAATGCTGCTGGCCACCTGATTAGGATGTGAATACATAGTGTTTACTTTTGTGCAGAGTTAAGTCTTGATATTCTTTCTTTTTTCAGCTCTTCCAAACGACCCCGTGATATCTGGGACTTTGCAGTTAAGGGAGAATAAGAGGCAGAACCTGACCTGTGACGTGACAGATGCCTACGTCCCGAGATCTGTGCTCATCACCTGGTCTGTGGGCCATACTGTCCTGTCTCAGACTGAGATAATCAGCGGTCCCATTTCTTCTACATACACGATCACACCAACAGTTGAGGATCACGGCAAAAACATCACTTGCAGAGCGACTATCTTGAACCTTGGAGTACCTGAAGAGCAGAGGAGTAAGGAAAGCACCCAGACGTTGAATGTTTTCTGTGAGTAGCCATGTTAAGATCAAGCTTCGATCTTTTCTGACTCCTGAGCTGGGGATACTATCTCCAGTCCTGCGTGTAAGGGGTCCCACCGGCCTATATGGCCTGTATATTCCAATCCTTATGAGCTTAAGAGACCCTCAGACTATGGTGGTCTTTGGTCTGGCTTTTCTTGACTGGTTTATTGCTTGTCTTACCTGCTTTTACACATTTAGAAAATCAAGAGATGATTACAATTTAGTGTAAAGTCCTTGGATATCTTCAAAATATTGCCCATAACAGACCTGCTAATCCTCAGAGCAGTCAGATGTCTTCCTTGCTTGTCTTAACACTTGACTGTTTCCCTTACAATAGCATGTCCGGGGAAGAACAGTGTTTCAGTTTTTAATAGAGCATTCCTTGTTATTTTCATTTCTTATAGATGAGCCCAAGGATGTGAAGATATCTAACACAACCACAGTGTTTATTGGGGAGAGCTTCACACTGACATGTGAGGCAGCTGGAAACCCAGAGCCCAAGGTTCAGTGGAGGAAGCTAGAATGGAGTAGGCAGGGTCTCGCAGAGCAGGGACAGGAACACCTCGTGGTTGGCAGTGCCACGCTGTCCCACACAGGGGAATATGAGTGCGTGGTGAGCAACTCTGTTGGAACCAAGACTGCAAGAGTGGCTGTGATTGTTCAAGGTGAGTGGATCAAATGGAAATGTAGGATTTATCCTTAATTATAAAGGGAATGTGGCATGGTATGATCTTATTGCATATAATGTCTATGAGTAACTTGATTAGATTGTACTCTGTCCTTTATTGTTATTATTAACTATATTACACTGATATGTTTCTCTGACAGCTCCACCCAGGAACACCTCCATCATAGTGAGGCCAGCTGGTGAGCTGAAAGAGGGGGACAACGTGACGATCAGCTGCGTCTCGGACGCCGTTCCAGCAGGCCGTGTGGTTCTGCGAAGGGTGTATGAAGGTCAGAGGACCGACCTGATCTCTAGCTCCAGGTCCCACACCTCTGTCACGCTGCCCTCTGCCACACTGGCCAACTCGGGCTTGTATGAGTGTGAAGCCAGCAACCAGTACGGCAGTCAGAACGTCAGCACTGTGGTGCACATAACAGGTGAGAAATGCGTTCCTGTTCTTATTTTCAATGACCTTGATGCTCCAGGCTGAAGTCAATTTGAGCAGTATGGGCTACAGGGTGGAGCACAAAACACAAATGAGTTAGTGATTTCATGAGAGAGAAAAAGCTCAGTTGCTTTCATAAAGTACAGAGAAACCCAAGTCCCCAGGGGTCATGGTGTGGAAATTATATCAGCCTTGTCATAGTACAAAAGAGGCAGTGAATGTTTGAGTGGGGGACTGCTGATCTGAGGACTTTGATGGTCTTAATTGACATCCTTCTTGTTTGCTAAGACAACCTTATGTTGATACCAATGTTTCTTATTGTGAGTCTGTGTTTCACGCTTCCATCTACAGGTAAGAGGAATACAGCATGTCTGATTCTATTGTGATCTCACTCTCTCTTGCCCGTGGCTGGTTCTCACGCCTGTGCTCTTCTCAGCCTTTCTTCTTTCCTCATTTCTTTCGCAGTGTTCCTCATCGAGGTGGCACTGAGCCCTGGTGATGGTGTGATCACGGTACAGAGGGGCTCCAGTGTCACCCTATCATGCTCAGCCACTGGCTGCCCGGCCCCAGAGTTCTTCTGGAAGAGCAGGCTGGATGGAGCTATCCGTGGCCACCAGAAGACCCAAGGCTCTCTCTCTGAGCTCTTTCTTGATCAGGCTGTCCTGTTGGATGACCAAGCCTACACCTGTGAGGTCCATTGTGGTTCCGTCTGGAAGGCAAAGCACACGGAAATAAAAGTCTTTTGTAAGTGTGTACGCAAGTTGAGATTTGAGGTTTTGTGAAATTGTTACACATGGGATCTCAGATAGAGTAAGTGACTTAGTGTAGGTAGGTACTAATAAGTGTTTAAGTGTCATGCTGAAAATGTTGGATATTGCAATAAATCACCAATATCCGATTAACGGGTTTTGTCAGCATTCCACAAGAATACATACTTTGAGCACTGTCTTAATTATGGTTTTGAAGTAGGACTGTGATCAGTGGCTATGTATTTGCATCCAATTAATATTCTCTTATGAAGTTATAAAATGAAATCTTGGCTGACCTATGTGTGATATTAGGAGTGTCACATACCAAGAGCTTTCTGAAAGACTCCCAGAAGATAATCTGTTTTTTGGCTGCTGCTGAACTCTGGGAGCGAATTGAAGTATGTGTGAGGAGTCATTTTGTCTCCCATAATGAATCAGGCTGAATTGCCAACATCTGCAGCAGGGCTCTCATCTCATAAGCAGCCTCTTTGTTCCTCTGCTATCTTTGGCCTGAGGTTCACTGAAAATCAGGATTTCGAAACAAGCAGTGCGGGAATCAGGAACTGTAGTACGATATCACAACATGGAAATATAGTATCGAGAACATTGTGTTGCATAACACATTTTTCCTGTTGATCAAGATGAGAACCTTAGGAAGCAGTGCTGATCTTTCAGGAGCACAGCCCCTTCCTTGGAGCCCTCGCGCATGCCATGAATGCTAATTTCTTCTATTCTCCTCTCAGCCTTTCCCACGGATCCTGTGATTGTGGCGGTGAACTCTGCCATGAAGGATACGCCCTTAAAGCTGCACTGCATCGTGCACGATGTGTTCCCTGCTGGCCGTCTGCAGTTCCAGTGGTTTCATGAAGACGGCCGTCTGCTCCTAGATGACAGCTCAGTGCGTGACCACTTTCACAGTGGGCTGCAGAATGTGACCTCTGTGCTGTCCTTCACACCCGAAACGAAAGACCATGGCAAATGGATCTCTTGCAGGGTCACCTTAAGCATTGAGACTCTCCCCAAGAACCAAAAATCAGCGACAACCACAATAAACCTTGTCTGTGAGTAAACATAGTTTTGGTTCTGGGAGGGTTGAAGATGGAATGATTTTTGGAACCTGTTTGCTTCGAAAGCAGGAGCCTTAATTCCGTCGCTCTTGGCCATCAGCTCCTTGATTAGATTTGATTAGATTAACTTGATTAGATCGTACTCTGCCCTTTATTGTTATTGCTAACTATATTACACTGATATGTTTCTCTGACAGCTCCACCCAGGAACATCTCTATCACGGTGAGGCCAGCCGGTGAGCTGAAAGAGGGGGACAATGTGACAATCAGCTGCATCTCGGACGCCGTTCCAGCAGGCCGTGTGGTTCTGCGAAGGGTGTGTGAAGGTCAGAGGACCAACCTGATCTCCAGCTCCGGGTCCCACACTTTCATCACGCTGAACTCTGCCGTGCTGGCTGACTCGGGCCAGTATGAGTGTGAAGCCAGCAACCAGTACGGTACCCAGAAGTCCACGGTGCAGGTTCAAGTGAGAGGTAAGTCCCTCGCTGGCATTATGGTGTTTTCCATTAATAAACAGTCACTCTTTTGTCACTTGCAAGATAAAACCTGAATTTCACTTCTGCTTTCTCATGAATGCCTGTTTTCCCCTGTGTATTCATGGTATTAGAGGTTCTGTGTTTTTAGAACCTCTTTTTTTTAAGCCTGACATTTATAGTTTCACATGCCTTCATCCTGCATCAAGAAACCGACCGTCAGGGACTCATTGTTCTTATGGAAACTGCTGCTTAAAGTAAACTAAACATCCAGCACAGTGCTTTACAGTGTGTCATGCTCACATCACTGATTCAGGAAAAAGAACATTTCATTTAGTGAATTCACGTTTCTACCTGCCATCTGCAGTGTTTTATTCCTCCACCCTTGTTTCCCATCCAGCCCCGCCCAGGAATACCACAGTGGAGGTTTTCCCTTCTCTGGAGGTTCAGGAGGGGCAGAACATTACCATTTGCTGTAAGACCATCAGCTTCCCTCCTCCAGTTGTGATCCTCAGGAAGTTAGATGGTGACAAAGAGCTGAATTCCACCAATGGCACCTTCCTGCTGCAGAACGTCACAGCCACAGATACAGGATTATACCAGGTCAACGTCAGCAACACGCTGGGTTACGAGATGGAAGAGTTCATCATAAACGTAAAGGGTGAGTTTAGCTGTGAAATGGCAGAGGAAGGCAAATATTTTGGCACCACAGACAGGATTACCCAAAACATGTTTTTCATTGCCATTTGAATAGACTTGAAAAAGTTGCATCTTCTAAAACCAGGGTGATGAAACGGAAGGCAGAGTATCTTAGCTGCTGATTGGTAGTTCTGTTTGGTTTTTAGGTTGTTGTTGTTGTTGGGTTTGCCATGCTGATCTGATTGTCTTTCTTGTACCCTCCAGGGAAGCCCACCAGCCCCTTAACCAGATGGTATGGGATTGTAATCCCTGCTGTTGGCCTGGTGTCTACACTGGTCGCAGTTAACCTGATCATCTACCATCTGAGGAAGTCGAGGATGAATGGGTCCTATGAGCTGGCTATGTCTAGCCCAGGCACGGCATAGACACAGTGCACAGGGACTTTAGTGGAACACTCTGAACCTTGAACCACCAAACAAAACAGAGGATCTCAGGGGCCCTTGTTGGACTTAATCTTCAAAGTTTAGCCTTAAAAAAAACTGTGGGGTTGCACAATGGCTCAGCTGGTTGTAGTGCAGCCTCAAGCGTCCGGGGCCCTGGCCGCTGGCTGCGTGTGTGTGGAGTCTGTCTCCTTATACATGTAATGGTTTCCTCCTGTAGTCCATAGTTTAGGTTTATTGGAGTCCCTGAATTGTGGGTCAAAATCTGCCCTGTGATGGACTCGTATCTCCTGCCTACTATGGATCGGCTTCAGGCTCACCATAGCCTTGTACCAGACAAGTGGTTATGGAAGACAGATACCTTTCCCCTTGCTGTTTTGATGGGGGATGACCACCCACAGGCTATTAGTCACAATACATCCATGAGATGCCGAGTGTTCCTGGGGGGGGGACCTGGAGCGTGACGGGGTCAGACACCTTCATCGGAGAAAAACTGAACGTTAGCTGAAACAGAAGGGATGTCTGCGCAGTCTTCAGCTCAACCTGTTCTGCTGTTGCAGCTTTTTTGCACCTTCTACTGAATTCATTGAAGTCTGCAAGAATATGGGACTGATGGACGAATGTCATATTAGGGACAAAAAAAAATGCAGATATACAGATATAATAAAAAAGTGGCTATTCCACTGTCAACATCAGCAGAAAGATCCCATTAAGCAGAGGTTGGAATGACTTTCTGGAATGGGCTGACAGCTAAGCCTGAAGGGTGTTTCTGGTTAATGTGAGGCCCTTGAGCTGCCCGCTGGTACGGTTTGGAAAGCTTTAGATTATTTAAGACACAAAGCTGTAAAGCAGCTGACGTGAGATAAAATCGAATTTACTTTGTACTATTTTTTTCTACTCAAGCCTGTGTTTATTTGGTATTCTGTAGTAGTTTATTATAATTTGGAATCATTATTGTCAAATGGGGGCTGGTTTCTTTGAACTTGGGAAAAACCAGAAGATAAGTTAAAGTTCAAGTTATTTCAGCCAGCACAGACTGGGGAAGTTCTTGTGGGTTATTCCATGACTCACTCATTGTACCAAGACCTTCTTTTACTTTCTGTTTGTTAAAAGACTAAACTCTATTCTTGGAACAAAGCTGTCAACTGCCAACACTCAATTTTTGAATCAATCATTGTTTTGGCCAAATTTTAAACAATATTCCCTGGGTTAGACACAATTTGCAGATTGGATTCACACTTTTTGCAAAACACTAAACACATTCTCACTCACTAAAACATATTTTGCACTGTGATACGCTTGCAATACAAAATGGTAAACACAGGTTGCAGAAGTTAAACACAATTACAGCACAAATATCATTGTTTAGACACAACAATTCAACACTGTACATACTTGTTTCTAAACATATGATGAACCCATTTAGTATATAGGGTATAAGTCAGTTCAAATGCAAGTTTCATAGGCGAGTTGCCTTGTGTCTTCAACAATGGAGCACACGGTTCTTGTTTTTTTATGCTTACAAAATATATGGAAGAGGCTGTGAAAGGCTGTTTGTGAATCCCCAAGTATGATGTACATGCGAAGAAGAACTCTTTCTATAAAAATTTAAATTAAAAAAAAGAAAAACAATGGAGCACAACAATAGAAGGGAAATAGAAGGATGTGCCAGAGCAATAATTTCTGATGAGATCAGAGCAACTTCATTATGTTCTGGTTCATGTCGTCACTATGAGGAAAGCAGGACAATACTTGCAACCTAATTTGTGCAGATTCTCAGTGGCCTCTATTATTAGGACATTCAGAGGAGAGAGGAGGTCATTTTGCTTTTTGGTCCTTGAAAGTTACAGTACAGTAACAGAATACAGAAGAATGTCTCAGTACATTACGCTGCCAAATACTGTAGTGAGGGAATAGGATAAAAGTCTTCTTACACTACTATACAATAGCTGTATTATACAGTATTAGAGGAAGCTTACCAATATTACATTAAACAATGTATTTTAGTTTTCCTGTGGGTGTCCAATACTTTACATATAAATACATACATAAAAACCCAAATAACGATTTTTTTTCTTGCAATGCCAAGAGTACAGTGTTTTGTATTTTTTGATGTAGTCTGAAATGACTGTTCAGTAGTGTTGAAGTTTTGGCTGGCTTTGTGTGTGATTTGAAAGCAGTGTTTGGTTTTGAGGAAAGATAACAGTTTTGAGTTGATTGATTTTGCAAGACAAATCAAAGGTTTTGTGAAAGTAGTTTGATTGTTGGATTTTCTGTTTACTGTTTTGAGAAAAGAATGCAAGATTTCAGGAAATGTGTTTTAGCAATTCAGAAAAACTGTAACAGTGGTCTACAGTTTTTTCTGAATGCTTACACACAAAAAGTGGTACTTGAGGCACAATCATGAAAACAGTAAACTTGTGTAACAAATCCCTTACCCAAGACTGCAGAACAATATGCTCATTCTCTGCTTAATTGGTTATTGTAGCGGAGACCGATTGTAGATGCGGCTTGAAGGACCAAATGTAGCGGAGACCGCTCTTCGTTCCCGTTCTTTGGGAACCGCTGATAACTCAAAGGACCGTAAGAACAGTGTAGATCATTGTCGGGAACACTATCCTGGCACTGTTCGTGGATTTCAGCCGTATGTACTTTGGATGGGTCGTCCAGAACACCACTGTTAGGATCCTGGTAGATCTTTATTAAGGTTCAAGCAACGTTCCACATAAACACTGAACACTAAAGTAAGGCCCTACAAAAACTACCTCTTTCAAAAGCTATCCATCAAGGGCTGTAACCAGGCTCTCCAAAAAACTGTCCCACACGGGCTAAGATTAACAGACATTTATAGTCTTTGGATCTCATCACTAAGGTAATGAGAATACTATAATTGCTATGGTTCTCCGTAACCTAGGAGATCATTGTTAGTAATAATTAAGATTTATAGTACTTAACGAGTACAATAGAATGCAATATTCCACTTAAATTCTAGAAGATTCTAGAAGACAGGGCCTTTTCTACAGTTATTGTTTTAAGTTTTTATTGTTTTTGTCTTGTTGTGTTGCATTGTCTTTTTGTGTTGTTCTACTGGTATATGGTCTGTACAGCACTTTGGGTTCAACGCCTGTTGTTTTAAACGTGCTTTATAAATAAACATGACGACTTAATACTCAGTAAGCAATTTCAAAACACACATTTTGCAAAACATTACACACAGTCTTCAAAATTGAGCCATCTTTTTGTGTTTACTGGAAAACACTTTCAGTCAAAACTTAACACTCATTGATCATTTGGCTACATCTGATTCTCAGGAGTGAAAACACTTACAGCTAATTTCTCCACTTAGTGGAGCATGAGCACTATAAACAGGCAACAGGTTAGTTCTTTTGGTTTGAACAACAATGGAGGCAAATATTGCTCAAAGAGGGAGAGGTGTGAGTGTTAGAGGAGGATGAGGACTAGGAAGAAGACGTAGAAGAATCCTAACAGCTGAAATACGGGGCCCTCTGGTTGATCATGTGGTCAATCATGGTTTGAGCTTGAGGGAGGCTGGTCAAAGAGTCCAACCAAACATTAGCTGCTTCACAGTGGCTGGTGTCATCCGGACATTCAGAAATGAAAACAGGTTAGTAACCTAGAGGCTTCGTGGTACTATGTCACTGAATTTACATCACTATATATGGTACTGGACGGTAACACAACACTGGGTATATCTATGATAGATCTACAATGTTTATTGGCTACACATAAACATTTGTAAATGAAAAAGTAACATTTTATTTTCTTCTGTAAAAAATCTTGCACCCTAACCATTCACATAATGCTTATGCAGAACTGAAAGACGACCACTTACAGATGGAAGAAACCGGCTCTTTACCACGCAGCAGGAGGAGCACATTGTGAATATGGTCTTGGCAAAGAACAGCGTTCGACTCAGAGAACTTCAAACTCACATTCTCTCAGATACCACCCCCTTCAGTAATATCAACCGGGTCAGTTTGTCAGCATTGTCCTGTGTCCTTCAACGGCATCACATCAAAATAAAGCTGTACAGACTGCCATTTGAGAGGAACTCTGATAGAGTAAAACAACTGCGTTATGAATATGTGCAGGTGAGCCTTTCCAAACATTGTTGTCATTGGTACTGTATATCCAGTAACAGTGCATTGTTACCTACAGACTGCTTCACATCTGTTTTGAGTTTTTTGTAATATTGTCTTGTCTGTTTCAGAGAGTCATGGAGCTAGATGCTGCCAGAATTCGTCATGAGTATATCTATGTTGATGAGGTCATCTTCCATGTGACCAAAACAAATTGCAGCGGAAAACATGTCAGCCAGTAGCGCTCACCCCAGTCCTGATGAAGTGCTTCGAAAGATTGGTCTGGAGTCATATCATGTCCTTCATCCCTCCCACCTTTGATGCGCACCAATTTGCCTACAGAGCTAACAGGTCTACTGAG
>JAACJT020002609.1:0-11690 GCA_009936485.2 Gymnarchus niloticus
ACCTTGCTAGCATGTGAGATGAGTGCAATAGTTCGGTAGTTTGAACATTCTTTAGCACTGCCCTTCTTTGGAATTGGGATATAAACTGATCTTTTCCAATCTAGTGGCCACTGACTTTTTTCTTGTAACTTTATGAGTTTATTCATGAATTATTATGACTTTATTCTCGTAAATAACTACTTTATTCTCGTAACTTATGACTTTATTCTCATAACTCATGACTTTATTCTCATAAATTATGACTTTATTTTCGTAATTAATGACTTCATTCTCATAACTTATGACTTTATTCTCGTAAATAACTACTTTATTCTCATAACTTATGACTTTATTCTCATAACTTATGACTATTCTCATAACAACTTTATTCTCGTAATTTATGTCTTTATCCTCGTAAATAATGACTTTATTCTCGTAAGTAATGACTTTATTCTCAAGGTTTAATATTTTTATTAATAGTGGCCCTAAAACTCCGTCATACTAGAAAGATGTTTGCCTGTAAGTATTTTTATATTATGTTCTTTTGTGACTGTATGCAAGGAATACCCCTGATGTAAACTTGTTAATGGACAAAGTTCATTCTGAATATTTAGTTAATTTGTATATGCTAACTGTTAGCATCTCTATAACATTTTCCACAAAAGTTAGCTTTAAGCTAATGTATCGTGACATGTATTTTACATGTCTGCTTAGTTTACAGTGTATCCTAAGTAAAGTTTTGAAAGGAACTTCGGCTTCAGACTTCTCTTAGGAAATGTTAGCTATCTGCCGAGCTGTAGTTGCAGGCTATACCCCGCCACACATGCCACTGGGGGGAGTAATACCTGTGATGTCAATAGCTTAGCAATGGAATATGCAACCAATGAGAAGAAAGGTGGGAAGGTTGATTTTGAAAGCTGAAATTGGCATGTAACCTTAGATCGGGGTTCCTCTCTTCACAACTTGTTGTGATGATCTGTGAACCCTGAGTACTCAGTAAAAAAAGCCTAAAATTGTATCTGAACTCTAATTATTTTCTTACATGTTTGAAGTCAAAACACAATGCAGAAATTAACATACAGTACAGACTGGTTTTTGACTACCACAAGGTAATATGCACAGAGACTACTTGCTAAGAATTCGATGTTCGGAGTCCACATTTGTTCCTTAGTTATGGTGAGTCCAGGGTTAAATGAAATGTGAATAGCGGCTCCTCCACCTTACTTCTTGCTGGTCTCGGGGCACTTTCTATCCCCTCGTACCAACTAGAAGCCAGCTAAACTCACAATAAAATCTAGTAAGTTGTCATGCAACCACGTCTCTGTGAAGCACATAACAGAGCCCTCACAAAACACAACTCTTGCTCTTTGTGAGTGATGTTAAATTAAGTTGTCCATCTTGTTCACCAGTGATCTTACGTTCCCCATGAGAATAATCTCTTCCTTAACCATCGTCTCCTACCAGCTCTGCAGCCTTGGTATCTCCTTCTCAGCTCTGTGGGGATTTCAGGTCTTTCCCCGGTGGCACCACACCATCGGCGTGTCAGCAAGTGATCCCTGAGTAAATAATATCTCCCAGGTCTCCTCCGCCATCACGGGGATTCGACATGATAAAAGTACTCCCAGAGTGAGAAAAAGGATATGCAAAACAACATTGTGGCTTTGAAGACAAAATAAGTATAAAAATAAGTATAAAAGGAGCTAAAGAAACAATGAAACACAAAACGACAAAGAGCAACTCTGGTAGGCTGCCATCCAGAACAACTTCAGAAGTCAAATCATTTTTTAGTGTTGGGAAGTTTTTATGTATGTGTGTTATGTCATGTAGGCAAATAAATGTGGAAATGTTTGGCATATTAGGAGAGATTGCTTTTGATTTTTAAGTGGCTTTGTTTATGTTTGCAGCCTTTGAGTAGCACATATAGTTGACTTTCATCCTGGTAAACAGGAGTTTAGACTTTTGGAGGCCTAGTCCCTCCCTTTTGGCCATAACACTGGCTTAACAGACCAAGCTGAACAGAAGCTGGGGTTGAAAGTGGTCAATGAGTGTTTTTATTAAATGGCACCGGGCAGTTCATTAAAATAATATGAAACTACAATGACGTATAACAGTCAGACAGACAGCAGTGTATTGGAGGAGGAAGTCTGGTGATCTGGTTGAAGAGCAGGTTCGGTTGCTCAGGTGACTGGGAGGGACGGCATGCTAGGCCAGCAGGCAAATAGTGGAACCTCTTGAGTCTGGACCTCCAAAATGACCACTCCAGACAGGGGGGTTCATTTAATTTTTCCCCACTCACAAAAAGAAGTGTAATTCTTTTTTTATATCAGTGTAGGGAGGTAGTTGGTCCGGGTAGAAGGAAGGGAGAAAACAATACTTCAGCAAAAATCAAGACAGAAACAAGACTCCAGAAAGCCGATACAGCAGTCAGCGTCTGTAGAAACCACAGACTGAGATCTGTCAGGCTGAACTGTGCGATGACAAAAATAAGGGTATAATATAAGAATAAGGAAAGTGAAGGCAAGATGAGAGAGCAATGCAGAAATTTCAGGTCTTTGTGATTGGGTATTGGGGGGGGTCAAGATCCATTCACCCAAGTTGCAAGTCCTCGTTCTACAAGTGTACAGTTCACAGACACCAGCTGAAAGTGAAAGGAAGAAACGATGAGCATTCTGGCAATAGCCAGAAGAACTGACAGCATCTATGATCACAGCTTCACACATAAGACTCCCTCCCCTGCGAAAGTATATTAAAACAGCCCCCAAATGGACCACTCTGCCACCTTTTACATGCAAGTACCAGTGAGTCCATGGCCCAAAGCGCACCATCACAGGCTGGAGATCACTATACGAGAAACCTTTCACTTATAGGTGGAAAGCTGATACTTTCAATTTTACATCCATGTTATATTCTAGATGGCTTTTTACACAAATCTCTACAGGGGTAGAGAAACTTTCAAAAGGTAACTTCAGTAGATTACAGGAACCTAGAGCAACAACTCACCTCATTTCCAACCATATTCCACATCTGGATTAAAGGTAGGCCAGTGTCATTGTTATAGCTGGTCACCTTCAGAGTGGCAAAAACAAAGTAAACAAACAAGCCCCTCTGCTTAACTTTAAACAACTGTAACAGTTTCAGGCTCTAATCAGGCGTTTCCTCTCTGGATCGCTTGACAACTTCCTGTGATGAAATTGCCATAACTAAGGGTTCCCCACATTTGTGAATCCCTCTGGAGAACCCATGTATAAGTACTGATTTGTGCTCTATTGAGCGTCCAACTGCATTACCTGTGCTAGTAATGTCACCCCCCTTGTGATCTCCTCCAGCGCTGCATTGGCCTCAGCTGAAAATCCATCAGTCCCTGGGACACAGAGATATACATTTTTACATGGCCGATTGAGGAGATGACCCTCACAAAAGTGGTCCCCGATGACTGTTGTGAGGGACCCCCACACAAGCACTTTGCGGCCACCAAGCACTGGGCCAATGCCCACTACTAATATCATGACAATGGCATGAACCGTACCTGGGAGGGGGGCCACGTTGTCCAGTAATACTTCAATCCCTTGGAACGGTAATGCTATAAAATCTGCTCTGTAACAGTAATGAAATCAAACAATCACTTAAGTTAAAGTATAAACAAGAGTACCATTAAATTCCTCAACTAGTACAAGATGAAAACAAGCAAAGATAATTGATATTATACAGAGAGTACAAACAAAGAAGATATTATACACACACTGTATAATAATGTAAAAAGAACATGATAATGCACTGCTTAGTCGGTGCTACAGATCACAGGATAAATATGGAGGACACAAACAACGTATGATGCCAAAACAGCTCACCGTATCTGCCGCAGGGTGTTGAGCATGACGCGACAATAGCCCCCATAGTCTAAATATCGGATTAGCACTTCATTGGAGTCCTTGTAGTTGGCATAAATTCGGGCTCTCCGCCAGGCTCCATCAACAGCTGGGGCAGCACAGAGGAGACCTACAGCAGGATGGCAGGGGTAAGCAATCTTGTGGGTGGGCAGAGGTTTGGGGTGAGAAAGTGGTGGCAGTGGTGTGGGGTGGGTTACCTTCTACTGGGAATGCTAGGGCTGGGGCTCCAGGCTGTGAGTAGCACAGGGACATCTGCTGGTCGAGGGTGCGCAGGACGTGGTTCGTGGGGTGTGTGTGCTGCTGCACAAAAATGTGTCTCGCAGACAATATGTTGACGACAATGACATCCACTGTCACGTTGCTGGGAGGCATGAGCTGAGGAGTGGGAGTGAAGAGAAAGTGAGACCTGCCATACAGCACCCGGCACTGGCCCACCATGGAGACAAGACTGACAGGTTGGGTGAATTATCCCACTTACCCAGGCCATGATGGGCAGGGATGGCAGGATGATGGGCAGCGGAGAGGGTGGGGTATACAGGTTAGTCAGGTCCAGCTCTTTAAACTTCTGAGCAATCACAGCGAGTACTTTGTTCACCTGCTGCTGTGTGCCTGGTGGCCGACAGGACAGAGCAGTTGTCATGTGCCTACAGACAACCAGCAACTCCATTCGCCTAACTTACACTTCCCACCGTAACACCCATTCTGCAACTGATTGATTCCTTGTATACTACCTAGCATGCACTGTTAGATATTTTGCTTCCAGAGCAAATAGAGCAGGGGAAAGAGAAAAAGGATGAGCAAAAACTCACCCTCGATGTGACAGATCTGAACCTTCATAGTGTAAGGTAGTGAGAAGATGTGTATCTTCACACCAAAGGACTGCTTCAGGAAACGTACGTATTTCCCCTGCTTCCCAATTAATCGGCCAACCAGGTGCTATAAAAGCAAAAGGGTGAAGAACAAGTTGCAGCAAGAGGGGCATGCGTATGCATCAAGCAGCATCAAGTCGCAGCGTAGCTGGGCACCAGGCTCACCTTTGGTACATTGACCTCCCAAATGATGAGCTCAGAGGTCTGTGGGTGGGTGGCCTGGCCCCTCAAGCTGTGGTGCCTGTCTCCTATCTTCAGTTTGCAGTTCCTATCCACTGAATCCATTCTGTTTACATTTGAACCTGGGTAGAGTCAGCAGGACAGGTGTTAGTCACACAAGGGGTGGAATGTGCTCAGTTTTCCCATCTGGTTGGAGGGAGCATAACATGACATCACTGAAGGTCAGAGGTCAGTCTTCCACCTAATGATCCTACACATTTTGGTAAAAGGGCCCTGCTACAAGCTGACATCTACCAGGATATTACTGCCCACAATCTGGGCATGGTCGTGGAAAATGGACTGAGACAATCGCTCAAGATCTAATCGATGAGGCGACAGCCACTACAGCCCAGCTGTGCCCCTTTTAATAGGCTACTACCTCACTTCAGAATGTCTTTTAGAGCAATATTTAGGCAACAAATATCCTCTAGCGATTGTCTCAGTCTGTTTTCCACGACCACGCCCCCCACTCGCTAGAGAGCTGTGATTGGACAGTGATTAACATTTCCTGGTGGCATGATTTCAGCATGTACTTTTCGAAAATGAAAACGAGCCAATGCAGCAGAGCAAAGATGGCCATTGCATTTTGGTGTGACGTGGCACAGTTTCATCATTAAATTGTGTGCAATGTAATCCCTTCTAATTGTTTTTCTGGATGGTAGTTGAACATGATGATAGTTTTGCTTTTCATTGTGTCACGTTCTCTTCACGTCACTCACTGAAAAGCAATGCCTCTTGTGCTTTGCATTTCCCCATGGCATGGTTTCTGCGTGCTGTGCAATGCAAAACAATATGTTGCGTCGATCACATGTTTGCGTTTCAAGCTGGCACGGATTCCGCTCCATACACATGTGCCTGGAATGGCTCTAATTCACTTCCTGATTGCTCAGTCAACTGACAGGGATGTAATACCTAAACTGCCTTGCGGGACAAGAGCCTGACCCCAACATGCAGTCCCCCGCAAACTCCATTGCTTTGGGGCTGTCTGACATCCACCAGATGCAAAAATAGGCTTTCTCTGCTTGGCAAAAGTAAGTCCCATTGGTTCACAGGAATGGAACAGAAGCTGGCTGCATGTTTAGAACCAGGTTAAAAGACATGAACACTGTATGCTTGCCATGCATGAAGCCCCAGAGTAGGCAATGTAAACACTTAAGAGCAGCAGTGAGCAACAGGAGGAATGAGACCCCAACAGAAAGGTTTACCTCATGCTGTCAGTCACTGCTAAGCTGAACCGAAAGGGAAACCATGAAAACAGTCAACGAGATGCAGGTCAGCGTGTAACAGAACCATGATGCCACCATTCAACGTTCATATGCAATCTTACTTCCGATTAGTTTCAAGGACACAGAAACGTGCATTTTTATATGGCCCACCAAGGAGACGACCCTTGAAAACCTGGCATCCCGCTTACCGATGGACCCCCGCAAATGCACCTTGCACCCACCAGGCACTGAGCCAATGACTGCTAATGTTATGAGGACTGTATGAACCATACCTGGGAGGGGGGCCAGGTGGTCCAGTGAAACTTCAGTTCCTTGGAATGGCAATTTTAGAAAATCTGATCTGTAACAGTAATGAAATCAAACAATCACTTAAGTTATTAAAGTGTAAACAAGAGCAACATTAAATTGCTTAACTAGTACAAGATGAAAACAAGCAAAGATAATAGATATTATACACAGAGTGCAAGCAAAGAAGATATCATACACACACTATACAGTGTTACAGAACACAGGATAAATACCTCAAATAGTATAAGATGAAAACAAGCAATGGTAGGTATAAACACACACCCTGTATAATAATGTAAAATGCACGAGAACACACTATCTGGTAATGCTACAGTGTTACAGAACACAGGATAAATATGAAAACAAACAAAAATGAATTCCAAAATATGAATTCCAAAACAGCTTACCGTATCTGGCGCAGGGTATCAAACTTGGCGTGGTTATAGCCCCCATAGTCAAGGTACTGGATCTCCACTTCGTTGGAGTCCTCGCAGTGGCCAATAACCTGGGCTCTCCACCAGGCTCCTCCGCTAGCTGGGGCAGCGCAGATGACACCAACTGCAGGATGGCAGGGGTAAGCAAAACTGTAGGTGGGGAGGGGACTGGGGTGAAGAGGTGGTGGCGGTGGTGTGGGGTGGGTTACCTTTTACAGGGAATGTCAAGCCTGGGGCTCCTGGCTGTGAGTAGCAAAGGGACATCTGCTGGTTGAGGCTGTGCAGGGTGTCGCTTGTGAGGGGCGTTTGCTGCTGCGGAAAAGAGAAAGTGAGACCTGCCCTACAGTAGCTGACATTGATCCAGCATAGTGACGAGGACAACAGGTGGTATGAGTGTGCCCACTTACCCAGGGTGTCATAGGCAGGGAGGGCAGGCTGATGGGCTGTGTGGGTGGGGAATACAGTTTGGTTAGGTCCAGGTCTGTGAACTTCTGGCTGATCACAGTGAGCACTTTGTCCACTTGCTCCTGTGTGCCTGGTGTCCAATGGAACAGAGCAACATCATGTGACTACAGACAACCAGCAACTCCGTTCACCTAACTTACCCTTCCCACCGTGACACCCATTGACACTGATCATCCCATTATCTGAACCTATGATATTAAGGTGGTTGGTTCCTTGTATGCTACACAGCATACACTGCTAGACATTTTGCTTCCAGAGCAAATAAAGCAGGGGAAAAAGAAAAGGATGAGAAAAACTCACCGTCAATGTGACAAATCTGAAACTCCTGAGTGTATGGCAGTGAGAAGATGTGTATCTTCACACCAAAGGACTGCTTCAGAAAGTGTATGTATTTCCCCTGCTTCCCAATGAGTTGGCCAACCAGGTACTATAAAAAGCAAAAGGGGGAAGAACAAGTGGCAACAAGAGGAGCATGCATATGCACCTAGTAGCATCAAGTGGCGGCGTGGCTGGGTGCTGGGCTCACCTTCGGTATCTCAACATACAGAGTGACAAGCTTTGAGGTCTGCGGTTGGGTGGCTTGGCCCCCCAAGCCATGGTGCCCATTCACATCAAAACCTAGGTAGGGTCAGCAGGACAGGTATTAGTCACACATGCATCATGCTTTTTATGCAGGAAGCCCCAAGGATCAGCAGTAAGCAACAGAAGGAATGAGGCCTGAAAAGAAAAGTTTACCTCATGCTGTCATCACTGCCCGGCTGATCCATAGGGAAACCATGAAAACAATCAACAAGAAGCAGGTCGACATGTGACAGAACAGCAACCTCACCATTTAGCATTCATGCAATCTTACCTTTCCCCTCTTTCAATCTCAAACACAGAAACAAGGCCAGCCACTCCGTACTAAAGAATCATCTCAAGCTACATTCAAAATACTTTCACATAGGCAATGTACATCTGTGTATCCACACTCCAAACAAGAATACAGTGTAAAAGCTTCAGTTAGTAACAGTACAAGGGGGTGTAAAATCTGTGGATCACAGACACAAAGCCAGTCAGACTGACTGCAAAGGTGGATCCTAATAAGCATATTTCCAAACATTGAAATCATACCCGAATATATAAACAGATGGTTAAGAATGACCTTCCGGTAACATCATCCAATCCAGTAACAAATTCTCATTCACTGACTTTGAGCCAATCATGTAAAGAAAGCAACTGTAGTTACACTTCATAACAATGACTAATGAAATGAGAATAGTACTGTTTTAGAAATTTGGGTGTTAAACGGAGTACTGTGTGAGCGCTCACCACTGGACTGATCTGCTATCAGTTTGGTCATGTGACTCCCATTCTGCAGGCCTGAGTCAGTCAGGGTCTTCTCATGTAGGGCGGGACGAGGGTCCATCCTCTTTGAGACCCACCGACAGTCACCAGAGAGTCCAGTCAGGTCCTCCTTGCCATCGAGCACCATGCAAGCTAGCCCCGTGCTGTGTAGGACTTCCTTACTGACAAACCGATCCTCTAACCGGCAGGTGCGGCAGCCAGAATCTTCCACCTGGGCAACAGGCTCCTCCATTTGGAGGTTGGCTAAGCAGAGAGGCACCACTTCCTGAACATGGGTGGGACAGTCCCCCTTTTGGCCATTCTCCACTGTTTTCCTGCTGTAGTCCTTTTCAGGTACCCGCCACGCTGGTGATGGCAGGCAGTGATTTAGCTCGGTGGCACCCTCCTGTGGCTGCGCCTCCATTGGCGTGTTCTCGCTTGTTGCTGCCTCTGCAAAGCTCGCAGTGTAGTGCTCCTCACATGGCAGATGCAGAGTCTCAACGGGCATCAAACCGGTGTTCTTCATGCCCTCTTGCACTACGCACGGCTGCCTGTTGGACACAGGAATGCTGCTGCAGGCCTCCAATGGCCTCCCCATGCCCTCGGCCTTATCGCGACAGGCGACTGCAAGCGCTGCAGATATGATGTTAGCAATGAGGTCGGAAGCTAGTCGCTCAAAATCATCTGTGTCTGTGCCGCTTTCAGCCACCATAAACAGAGCCTTGTTCTCCTGGGGTTCCACAGTGCCCAGTGCAGAAAGGGGTGACATCGCGACGTGGCAGGGGCCAAGGCTCGACACAGCCATGATGGGCTCAGGGTAGAGAGCGTCCTGCCAGCTCGACCTGCAGGTCTGCTCTCCAGCTACAGGTGAGCCGTCTTTGACAATGTTCGCCCGTACACTCTCCACAAAAGGCACTGCGATTCTGTCAGCTGCCACCTCAACCTTTGGTTCTGGTCGCACTGTGTTGGGTAGTTCTGTCTGTGGTGCGGCTGGCCCTATTGTGCCAGAGGTATGCTTTTCACCTGAAGGTATGGAACTCATCTGGACACTTGCTCTCTCCTCCTCTGGTCCCTTGGGCACACAGTTCTGTTCTGCCCCCGTTGGCATGAGGAGGGGTTTGCTTGTGACTGTCAGCGTGACGACTGCTACGTTGTCAGTTTTCAGGTCTATTGTGTTGTGCTGCAGGACAGCCATATTGGCACAACTGACCACAGCTTCCTGTGCTGAGTCCTGCAGCTCGAGTGATATTTCCCCCTCTGCTTTCTCTAGGTCTATGCCAGGCCCACAGGGGGTGAGAGCTAGGGCCCTGGAGCAGTGTTTTTCCACCAGGCCATTGCTGCCTTCACTGGGAGAAACGTGAAGATCCATGGTTGACATCAAGCCGGCCTTACTTTCACAAGTTATATCACCACCAGAATCAGTACCAACACACCCATCACAGTGAAAATTACATATAAGTGGATCCCCAGTGGTATCTACTGCACTCTAACAGCTACGCCTAGGAGAGAAAACCAAAAGGTAAAGCAAACAAACCAAAAACCATGTGTCCCTACCCCAAACCCAGGAAACCCCATCCCCATAACCCATCCAGCTTAGCCAAATCTACAATCTATACAATACACAAACTGAAATTTAAAAATATAACCACAAGCGGTTATGAGCAGGTTCAAGCACACATACCAACCGGGACACCATGACCATGCACCATTGAGTAAAGCATGAAACAAAGGCAGCTTTGACTGTCAAACAACTGTCAATGCCAGCACTGCCAACTTCAACCTATTTTACCCATCCAGCACTGCTTGCTTAAACCATACTCCATACTCCAACTGTTACAAAAGATTTTTGGGAGATCTTTTTACGCCTCCAACGCAAGAACTGTTGATTAGGAGTTTGACGTAAGCAGTGCTGGATTGGTCAGAATGGGCTGAAGCATGCAATACTGCGAGAGACAGGTGGGGGGGTAATAATTTTGAGCGTGGCCATACATGGGATTTTTGGGATAATTGTTGACCAGCTGGGTCTGCTGATTACAATGATACCAAATATGTGCAGGTTGGACGAAGATCCTTGAAACAGTATGCAAGGGAAATTGGGCAAATTTTGCAAATTTGCCAAAAAACTGGGCAGGAACTGCTGAAGTCTGACTGGCTGGCCATGGAATTATGCAAATTAGCAGACATTTTAAGCGTTTTGATTGGTTCAGAACTCAATGGAACTCAATAGAACCTATGACGTCACAATATCATAGCTATGGAGGCACTAAAACAGACTCCCTTTGGGAGCAATGGGTCAATTTTGGGTGGCTGAGTAATGGGTGAGTATACAGGGTGTTGCTGAGACTTATGGGTTGGGCTGGGTGTTCCGTTTCAAGAATAATAATAATAAGAAGAAGAAGAAGAAGAAAAACCCTAAACAACAGGGTTCCGAACGAAACGTGCTTGAACCCTAATAACAATAATGATAAGAATCTTGAAAACAATAGAGTTCCACACAGAACGTGCTTGAACACTAATAATAATAAAGAATAATCCCCAAAACAATAGGGGTTCCGCACGGAATATCCTTGAACCCTAATAATACAGAATAATCCTCAAAACAATAGAGGTTCTGCACGGAACATGCTTGAACCCTAATGATAATAATAATAATAAGAATCCCCAAAACAATAGGGTTCCGTGCATAATGTGCTTTTTAAACCCTAATAATAATAGAAATAATCACCAAAACAATAGGGGTTCCACACGGAACGTGCTTGAACCCTAAATATAGTGAAAAATCAGGACTAAAACAATATGGGTTCTGCACGGAACATGCTTGAACCCTAATAATAGAGAATAATCCCCAAAACAAGAGATCTTTTCAAGAAAATCGGAAAATCGAGTTATCAAAGGAACCTTTCGTGCCAAAATGGGCATGATAAAAGACAAAAATGGTAAGGACCTAACAGAAGCTGAAGAGATTAAGAAGAGGTGGCAAGAATATACAGAAGAATT
>JAACJT020002611.1:0-11689 GCA_009936485.2 Gymnarchus niloticus
GTGTGTGTGTGTGTGTGTGTGTGTGTGTGTGTGTGTGTGTGTGTGTGTGTGTGTGTGTGTGTGTGTGTGTTTTTTTGAGCTTGTGTCACCCTCTGTTGAAATTAGACCCCCCCCCCCCTTGTGGAGGAGGTTCTGCAAATGGCAGTCTGGTTGTCCTTTTGTTTTGTACATTCTGACAGGTATGATTTATTTTTATTTTTTAAGATTATTTTTACTCGCAACCCTCTTTTTACTTGTGGTCAGAAAATTGAATGGACAATTATCAGTATTTTCATTAATAACATTTTTTGACCCTGGTATTAACAATAAAAAAGATGTACCAATCTCGAGGTCCAGGTGAAGAAACCCAGCAGGCCGTCACACCTGCGGTTATGGATGATCAGAGTCCCTTTTTTCAGTTTGGTGCCACCCCTCCACCGGCTTACCATGACGTAAGCTTCTCATCCTCAGCTGGGACGTCAGCTCCGTGTTTCCTATCCTTTCCAGGAAGGTGGCTTTATTACACCTGTCAGTAAACGAGGAAGCTGGAAAAAGCTGTTGTATTACCCAAAAAACCCAGTGATCGTGAGGGGGCGACTTTCAAAATCATTTTTCATTTCCATTTATTATGGAAAGTTACTGATACGTGAAGCTGCTCTATAATGGTGACTGGTGGCATGAAAATTCCCATTCAGCAGTTTGGGATTGGTGGTAATGGACACGTTTTTTCCATGGCGATATGCATCGAGTCCTTTTCGGCTGGTAGTTTTTCCATCCTTGGCACCCGTCAGCCTCAGATAAGATTTGTTTGGCTGTTGTGGCAATGGTGGAGGGGGCTGTGGTAACGTTTTGGTTCTGCCGACTGAAACTGTCGTCCGAGTCCACGTTGTGGAGTTCATCTCCGCTCGGCCTGTATCTGTGTCCGTCTTTCGGTGGCAGCATCCCAAAAACGGTCCTAAAGCTGTTGAGAAAATGTACATCGTATAATTTAATGTGCGTTATGTAATTTAATGTAATCATCTTGGACGGCGTGTTTTTTCAGCAGAGTAGTCCCCTGACTAACATCTGTGGGTTGGCTCAAGGCTTCGTTGGCATGTGTGCCTGGTCTTGCCTTGCATGGAAGGGGACACCCGAGTGGCTTTCCTTTCCATTTGCCAGATTTGTGAGAACGTCCCTTTTTCCTTTCCTGTGTTTGGGGGTGGGTTCTATGTGTCGGCTACCTTTTGGGTGGGAGTCACCTCTGCCCAGCCCTGCCATAACCCCCTGCTGACTGCTGAGCCCGAAGATGGTGTGAAGACGGCATGAGGTGGTGATTTGGGGGTGGGGGGTGAGTGATCATGATAAAGTAGCTTCTTCCTGGGTTCCTTCCCCCAACAGAAACGTCATCCTCTCGCTGTTATTGGCTCTAGTCAGCTCTAAAAATAATCTCTGTATTCTGCTTGCCTTCCATAGTCCAGAGATGTGTTTCAAGTGATTTCCTGTCTCTAAACAGGATGTGCGGCTGTCAGTCTGATCTGTAATAAAGTGGAAGTCCACCCAGGCCGTCCCTGCCTCATCCTTACATTTGCTTCAGTCTTCTCATGACCCTTCTGGATAACAGGTTATTAATGTTATCTAGTAGAAACCACGACATGTCAGCTGATTTTCATATGGTTCTTGACATGTTGGGAATGTTGAATTTTGAAATGTCGAAAGTTGGAGTTGTGAATTGTTTGGAAAGTTCTTATCTAGTACTGTGGTACGTATCGGAGTGTCTTCTGCCTTTTTCGAGACGGAAATCTAGTACTGCGGTATCGGAGTGTCTTAGGCGTTTTTTGAGATGGAAATCCCGTATTCTTCAGAGACGAGGTTACCGGTCCTGCTGTTTTTTGAGCCTTTGGACCCAGTCTAGTGCTTCGTTCAGAAGAGAACGTGGTTGTTTTTGAAAACGAGTCTAAATATACTCCGAGTGTGAATTAAGGTGCTGGAGCAATGCAGCTAATGTGCCAGGGAGTACTGCAACATTGTTTGAAGGTCTGTTGCAATGCGAGTTTTCTTGATATTACTTGGGAGTTGCGGTAGGCTGGAGTGCGCGGTGTGCTGGCCCATCCCCAGTGAATTCCCACAAGGTTGGCGTGGATCTGGCCATTGCTGCATGAGGAATTCCTGCACAAGTGGTCTTCACGTACGACACAAGTGCCATACTCAGGCTTTTCATGGCTCTTGGAAAGAGGAATTGGATTCGTCATCAAATTCAGTTTTTGTGAACTGCTTACAAAGCAGAATAGTTTTATTTTTTTTAACTTATTACTAGCTGACTTTTCTCTACGGGAGTAATCGTATTTGCAGGTATAGTGTCAAAATAAACCTGCGTCTAATTCAAAATATGAATCGTGTTCCAAAAACGCGCCAAGCTGTGTTCAGCTGCTGTCTGGTCCCGCGGTGAGAACTGCCGATGGGTTTGAAAAATATTGGCTTGGAAGCTGCTAACCTTCTGACATGGGTCGAGGAGCAGAAACATCCTGTAAAGGAAGAACCATGAGAGATGCCTTGTAGTCATCTGATTTTTTTTTATTTTTTTTATTATTTTTGGACTCGTAAAAAATCTTTGGCTATAACTGGAATTTTGTATTACACAGTGATTGTAGCATGGTGGTGATAAACATACCATAATTGTCAGAGTGCATTAAAATCCATTTTATTGAATGCACAAACAAGGACAACCGCTGTTTCTGCTCAAGATCCAAGTATTGGCTCAATTTGACTCCTGCAGTTTTGACTCGCGTTTCTGTGTGTTTGTCTCTGTGTCCTGGCATGTCTGCACGGGCGTGTCTGTGTGTGTTAGCGAGTGGCGCAGTGCTATAATGTTTGCGTATAGTATCAGTTGCGTACGGTAAATATTTAGAGCTCATGCGACGGTTATGTTAACCTCGACTGTCTCCAGGTAAACGCAGGCTTGCGGCACGTCCTCGTGCCGCCGGAGGGCCGGGTGGAGCGTTCTCAGGAGTTTGCGTGTGCATCTCTCTGAAGTTTTTATAAAATTTGTTTCATTGGATTTTGAGGAAATGTCCCCCAAAATAGATGGTAACATTTGGTTGGCTCATTTACAGCTTCTCCTGAAATGTGCCCGTTTCTTGGGTTTATTTATTTTGCGTCTGCTTTGAGTTGTGCGACGAGCTGTGGTGAGCGAGAGATAATGACATCAAGATGAGAGCCAGGGGAGAGTCCCCATCGAGATAGGCGTGTGGCCGTCCGCTGTCTCATTTCCCATTACAGCTGGCGAGTCCAGGTGTCATTTGCGGGGCCTACATGGCTTTGAGGGTGAGGATGGCAAGATCTGCAAGCTATTAATAACTGCTCTCACTTCCTTCGGCATTGGAGAAATGTTAGATGAATCAGTTGTGTGTTCTTCAGGCGTAGAAAAATAGCTTCTTGTTTCACAATGATGTGCTTCTGTTTGCCTGAAAAAGAGTGTCACAGGAGAATCGTGACTCTCTTCAGTGTCAGTCCTGTGTTGCTTTCTCCTTAGTGAGGGGGAGGCTTCCTGCAGCTTTGATCCTTCTAGCCACTGCCATTTATAGGATGTGATTAGCTTTAGCATTAGCCAGCCCCCGCCATCTGTACAATGCTGTTAACTTTGGCAATAATGTGCCGCTGCCATCTACAGGCTGCTGTTAGCTTTAGCATTAGCATGTCGCTGCCGTCTACAGGCTGCTGTTAGCTTTAGCATTAATGAGGTGACATCACATAACAGGCCACAGCAACAGGCGTTCACAAAACAATTATGGTCACGTGACATAATATGGTACAGGCTGTTTGACCTCCATGAGGAGGGCCGGTTCACTCGATACTACTACTGTTTATTGGAGTGCTTTAGGCCATGTCTCAGGCACATATGAAGATGTGAGAACCGGTTCTATAATTGTGTATAATTTGGAATTTTTCCTGAGATTCTTGGCCATCCCTTCATTGTTTACTTTGCTTATCCACTGCAGGATTGTACTGATCCCGGAGCCCATCCCCGGATGCCCGGGTCATGAGGCAGAGGACACCTTGGATGGCAAGCATTTTTTTTTTTTTAACCGCTGAATTATAAATATCTCAGACGCTGCTGCCTGTAAGTGACTTGGTATGTGGAAGATCTATGGTGTGATGAATTGCCGGATATGATCGCCATGGGAAAGAGAATTGGAAGCTTTGAAATAATCTCTTGTAATACGATTGGTACCAGCACCCTGCAAGGGACCAGATCTGGATGCTGATCAGCATCGGCTCACAAAATTAAGCTGCCTTTCCCGGGTAGGTGGCCTGTGTGTGACAGCAAATGCCTTGGGTTCACAGTTTTGGATGTATTTTGTTAAAGCCGAATGCTCTTGTCTGTCCTTTAAAGGCTATGGGTTGGTGCCCTCTGATGACGGGGCAGTGATTTTGCAGAGTGCCAGTTTTTACCCCCTTTCTGATTTTGGCATAACGCTGCTGACTTGCATCCGATTTAATTTTGCCCATAAAATGACACCATTGAGTCAGACGGCAGTATATTATCCTGTACCTGACTGTAGTTTATGGTTCTGGGACTTGCATTCCGACTCGAACGCAATTGCAGGTGTCTTGAACGCAGCTCGTCTCGAGTGCAGCAGCCGGCGTGGGTTTCTCAATTTCTTGTCCGCTGCTCGAGTATGTCTGACACGCGTGCGATTCTGCAGTCTCATGGTGCCGGTGTTATAGTGATATTTAGAGATTTTGAGGCTTTGATCTCCTTAAGTGGCTAACAGCAACACACCACAGCAGTTGACTTTGGGGTTTTTTTTTTTTTGTGGTTGCTCTGTGCGTCTGAGTGGGTGGGAGGATTTAACCCATTACTGGGTTCTAGGAGATGAACAGCGCAGCCTGTGTGTGACATCTAAGGAATGTGCAGATATGTTCCCAATCTCTGCATGGCCGATTGTCACGGCAAATGTTTACAAACCCTGCGCAAGCTACTACCGTCCCTTTAAATGCCACTGAGCCCCCTGGAGAATGGATTGAGTTGTGGGTATGGGAGACTTGGTGGGGAGGTTAAGCTGTAGCAGAAATGTAGTGAGATTTCTGGACAACTTTGTTCAATAGGCTTCAGTACCTCGGGACACCCGAGATGGTCAGAGGTACGTCGCTCTTGGGCGCCATCTCTCTTACATCCGTCTGACATGGAGATGCAGCTTGGGCGCATCTCACACACCGCAGAGGATGATTCAGAGGAGATGTGATTAAGCTGAACTGGCCAGCTCTTCAGCTGGGAAGGAGCCTGACCCGGACTCACCCCTTACGTGAGACTCTAAGATGGCCATGCAGTTGTTTCCTTCTTGCTGTTCATGCTTCTTCAAGGCCTGGCTAAAAATGCAGGTTGTTGAGCTGCTTGCGATTCTTTTCCCCATCCAGGTTCCTGTAACAACGTGTTTACCTGCTCTGAAAACGTCTCCAAAGACAGAGTATTCACCTGTGAAGGAAGAACAAATGAAAGTTTCTTAAATGTCTCCTGAATACGAGTTCCCTCTATGGAGCACTGAAGTCATGGACACATTAGACTAGCATGTCCAAATTCGGGCTTCTGGGGCTTTTTCCGTGTTCGAGTTTCCAGACAATTATCAGATTAGTGACCAATGCTCCTCTTTGTCAGCAGATAGCATTTTGAGCAAGTGATTTTGTGAGGGCTGGGATTTTGACCTGGGATTCTCTCTCCTCACAGTTTTCGTAAAACATCTCCGAATT
Organism: Gymnarchus niloticus; assembly: GCA_009936485.2. Taxonomy (NCBI): domain Eukaryota; kingdom Metazoa; phylum Chordata; class Actinopteri; order Osteoglossiformes; family Gymnarchidae; genus Gymnarchus; species Gymnarchus niloticus. The sequence goes on from JAACJT020002611.1 coordinate 5,704, forward strand.
ACGTTACTGGGTGATTGTGTGTGTTCGGTTGCTCTCTGACTGCTCCCTGTATTAACCGACCCTTCCGTCTCTGCTGCCCTGTTTCTCGGCCATGTTGAATGTGACTTGCGTGTTTCAGGCTGGTTTCTCTTAAACTTGCTGATAACCTGCGTGTCCGGTTTGTGCCACATCCTGTTCCCCTCCGTGCTTCTAAATGTAAGACAGGCAATCACTACATAAGATGACCTTTTTTGATCAAAATCTTTGGAAATTGGTTTTATCTAGGGCTTCAGAAATATTTAATATACTTTGGCTTGCTTCTCCTGTAGCTATCCCCCCCCCCCAGTTGAGTTTAGTTCTGGCCCAGCACCTCAGCCTTCCCTCCCTTTAGTTGCGGCCTGTTCCTCTCTGAAGGGCTGGGGGGGGGGTCTTTCACTGGCAGTGCAGCTGTGCGTGGCATGGGGTGGGGGGTAATGCGGAGATAAGAGGGTGAACACGAGTTCACGCTTGAGCTTTGCTAGACAGGCTCTGTGTCTATGGTCTGTTGCAGTTCACTTTCGGGTCGTTTTAAAAATGGAGGAACCCCACCATGGAGCGGCTGTTTAGTAATATTTCTGAATAAGCTGGGGATTGGGAGGTTCCAGGCTTTCTTTGAGAGGGCTTGTTCCTGCTGAAATCCGATTGGCCTCTACAGGGGCTCCTCCTTCAAATCCATCCTCCCCCGCCCTATCTTCTTCAATGGATGCCAGCATTTCCACTTCCTGTTTTTGGCTTCTGCAGCCAAGCTCGTGACTGGAATGCAAGCTCTCCGGTGTGACGAGCCGATTGTTCCTGTCCTCTGGTTAGAGCCTTGCACCTGTAAAATTTCACCTCCAGTAAATTTCACCCCCGAGGTCCACTCCATTCGTACGCCAGTAGCGAGGAACCAGGCAGCTCGATGTTTCGGCAAGTCGGAGCCAATTTTTGGCAGAAACAGTCGGTCAACCGCTTCTAAACCACAGTTTATTTTGAAAATATTATGTTGTGTCCAACACACCCAAAAAGGCACAAGTGTGTACAAGTTCCTAGTTTTCGTTGTGTGGTCAGCACCTCTGTGTGTGACGTTGACATGCCTGAATGTGACGTATGGAGAGTCTTGGCCGTCTCTGGTTTTGGGTGTCCTCTCGGGTCTTCCTGTACCCTGGAGCCATTGCCCTTCACTGTTGTTCCAGAGAAGCTTTTACTCTGCAGTGCATTCAGCAATTTGGCTTTCACCAAAATAAACACAAAGTCACTGGTCCCTGTGTAAAAGGACGGCCCTCGCCGACACTGATGCCAGTCCGAGTTGGAAATTTACACAGGTGACGTGACAGGCAGCAAGAGACAGCAGGATTGAAGGGGTTTGGATATTTCTGACGTTTGGGACGTAGGCTGAACAAAAATTACTTTAGCGATCGGGGGCCTGTGTGTAATTTGGGCCGAGAGAAGACCGCCATCACTGCCGTTTCAGGCAGTTTCCATCGTGCCGATTGACTCGTGCCTCAACACCAAGCAGGTATATAACATCAGAGAGGAGTGTTCTGATCGCTGAAACTTGGCCTCCACACCAGTCCTGCCACGTACGGACATGTCCTCCAGAGCATCGCCCTGGGCATTTCTGCGGTCCGCTCGGGTTTGAGGTCCGCGGAGCTCAGCGGAGTGCAGTTAAGTGTTCCCACTGTCACTTCTGCTCCACGGCGCAGATGTTGGGGGAAAGCAGCGGAGAAGGGCTCTGATTCCCTCCATTAGATGGTGCATCCCCCCCCCCCCCGGCATGCTGTCTGACAGGTAGGAATTTACCACGGTAGGATGTCGTTTCACACTAACTTTTCTGACGCATGACCCCTCACCCTTGACCACTCAGCAACAAACTGTTGGTGGTAGTTGTATTGCACCAGATTTCTTTAGCTGTGACTCAGTTTATTTATAGGAAATTTATTTTGGAAGCTTGCTGGGTTGATTTCACCACCTACTTTACTTGAGTGTTTCTGTGGCTTTTCACGGTGACACCTAGAAATACGAACGTTACAAAATCAGCATAGGAACGTGAGACTCTATTCGATCTGATGTTCCACTTTCAGTCTCTAAACACCTTGACTATTAATGTACAGTTCCGCTCACTTGGAAAACGTTTGCCACCCAGCAGGCCGATAATTTTGTTGTTGTGATGTAACTTTGAGTTTCTATATCATATATAAAGATGAATAATGCATTGGACTGCAGCAAACCTGATGTGGTGAAAGCCAGGTACAGGCTAGCCATAGCACCATTTACCCGGAACTTTCCGTACTTCACGTTTAGGTGCGGAATTGGAAGTAATGTCAGGCAGGCGGCGAGGAGGTTGGCAGCGTTGACCACGCTTGTCTTCACTGGAACAAGCTGCCTTGGCTTCTCAAGTAAAATGTGTCCATTTGAACATTTGGGTCGGAATTTAATACAGGTTTCCAAGATGGCAATTGGATTTGAGTTTTCTCAAGCTCGCAATTTACTTGTCAGAGCTTGTGCAGTGCCAGCACGTGCTGTGGGAATACTAAAATAGGAAGGCTGCTTTTGTCTGCCTAGAAGTTTGTTCCGTACTCCTGTTTTAAACCTGTCATATTTAGCACGACAGAAGACTTTTTAATTTTGAACTTGCCCTGTTAGTTTGTTTCTGAAATGGCCGTATTGTGACTTGATATTCAGAATGAGGGTGATGCACTGGGCTGTAGAACATTTACTAATCTCAGGTGTCTTCATGCGAATATTTTTATTTGGCTGTTTTTTCTATTTTTTCATTTGGTCATGTTTGAACACATGGAATAGCCAGCCAAGTCCTGGATGGGTCAAACTCATTAGGAATCTTTGTACGTGTGTTGAACATCCAGCCATGTACTCTAGACCTGACGTCTTGCCTACAGAGACTTAATGGGTTTAGGATGTGTCCTGAAGCCCGAGGTTCCTCTCCTGTATGCTGGCGACTCTACATGCTTTTCCAGGGCCGATGGAAGCACAATGCCTCATCTCGTTGTAATGTACCTAGCCCCTGTGGAGCTGGCGGTCCAGGGGAGCCAAGACTGGGTCAGCCTGTTACCCTCAGGCTCGCTAGTCCAACCTGCTAATATCCATATGACTTCCATCGTTTCTCACCCACCATCTACCTGCTGGGCTGTTCCCCCTTGGGGAAAACCCACCTTCTCCTCAAATCCAACACCTGTTAGGCCTGTCTGTAAAGGATTACCCTTCCCATTTCAATTGAAAACGTTCCATCCAAGAGTGCCTAAATTGTTCAGCCATTAAGTATCACTCTTTGTCCCTTTGCGTCGCTCAAAACTAATTATCCACTAATAGTGTAACCATTGGCATGTTTAGGGAGAGATTACCCACACCTGTACACATGGATGAGTCCGTTAAATACTGGTGTGTGGGTGTGGATGGGTGTTTGGTGCCTTGCTGGTACCTTTTGTGTGGTCCGATTGTGTGTAGTGTGAAACCTCTCCCAACATTTCTCACCGTTTGTTTTATTTTCAGTGTGTGTGTTTGCCCTGCTCCTCTTTGTTGGGATGAGAGGATGTTGGTACATACTGTATCTGCAACCATATTCTGGTAAGACAGGTGGAGCCATGAGAGAACACGGCTGTTGAGGGGCATTAATCCTGCCAAGCAGCGTTTGCACACTTTAAGGGAGCAGGGTGTTAATCAGGAGGCGGGGGCGGCCTTCTTTTCGTACGGCCATTTCTCCGCAGGGACTCTTTTGGTCATGATTAATAACAGGTTACTCTGCCAGCCGCCTTTGCTCTTGGTTCGGTGAACATCAACCCCCCCACCGGCCTCATCCTGTCATCCTCGAGCACTGATGGATTTCCGTCCGCCGCTGTGATCTTTTTCTCCAGCCGTCCAGAGGCTGAGCTTCCTGTTCAGAGGAGGCCAGCGTGTCCCATTCCTCCCTGGGAAACAGGTTAGTCAGGACAGAGCTATTTGTAAAACAGCTCGTCCGAATTCCCCGCCACCTCCGGAAGAGGACAACTGTTATCCGGTTGGAGTGGCTTCCCTTGGCGTCGAGGATGTTGGTACCCCTGATAAATTGAAGGCTACCCATCCTGCTGCTGGAGCATGGTACCCTTGATCATAGGATTTCTTCTTGGCCTGAAGCATTAATTACCCTTCTTGTGAAAGTCCTTCTGAGGCTTCAGCTTTACGGGCTGTTTGAGCATTTATGAACATCTATGTACAGCCTGGAAGGCCACGATTCTCGGTCCATTAAAGCGATTTAATCCTGCGCCTCGGCCGATTTTCCGAAGGTGTTGTCGGTTCATGCCGGCTATCACCGAATGTGAACTCTCTAGTGGAACAAATGTGGTTTTTATATCCAGGTCTCAATCACAAATGGAAACTGAGTGGCTCCCTGTGGTTGACGTTTACGGACCCCTGCACACCCACCTGCTGCAGCTGCGGTCTGCAGTTCTGGAGTCTAAAGCTGAGGACTCTGAGTTTCGCCCATAATGTAGCTTGTGCTGTTTTGTTGCGATGTTTCCGTACAAAAGTAAGGGACTGCAGGGTCCTCCAATAGGGTCCTCTCTCTGGCCACAGTCAAAGAATGGATTGGCCACACTCTTCTCATTAGTACCGCCTTCTGTCTTCCTTTGTCTGGTCCAGATTTGTGTGTGTGTGTGTGTGTGTGTGTGTGTGTGTGTGTGTACGCGTGCTCATGAGTGTGTGAGTCAGACGTGGATGTTGACATTCTGAGGTCAGTCTGATCTGTGCTCTTTTGTAACGAGTACTCAGACCTGAGCCTGTTTTCATCTAGACTGCCTTCCAGTCTCTGGAATGGAGCTTAGCTCAACTTTCCTCGCTCCAGGTAGTCTCGGGGTGGGTTTGCTGATTGGTGTGAGGAGACGCTGGGAAAGGCAGTCGGCTGACGTGTGTGTGTGTGTGTGTGTGTGTGTGTGTGTGTGTGTGTGTTCTCTGTACCTCGGCCTTCTTAAGACTAGCTGGCAGCTGTGATTCTGCAGCGCTGACTTCTGAAAGGATACAGATGTTTATACGGTGCCTTCCTTCGTACTCGCAGATGCATGGTCATGCATGCAGGCCTCTTGGGTGTTTATCTGAGCATACATACACAGACACATTGAACGGTTTATATACAAACACGGATCCCCTCTCACACATGTATGTGTGCATACACAGATACTCACACATAGCATTTCACATGCAATCCAGACCAGAGTGAATCAACGGGACAGTGAGCAAGAGAGTGACAGGAAGTCGGTGGATTCAGAAGGACCCGGTCGGCTCAGCCCCATCCTGCTGCCCAGGGCCTGGTGAGGTCTTCACCATCGACATTGTGGCAGTTATTTTTTTGGCAGACGTCTGGACGTCCCCCCCCCCCCCCCCACCAAGATCATATCTAGCCAGTGACACCCCTAAGGCTGAGTCCCCCCCCCCCCCCCCCCGAGCTGGGGGGACGCCAGACTGCGTCTTTTTTCCGGTCGGCAGGGGGGTCGGCATTAATTTCATTATGTTCATTATTGTTGTACCATTTTTACACACTTTACCCATACCACACTTAACTAAACAAGATTGGAAAAATAAACCAGCTATGAACAAAATGACTTTAATCTTGCCTAAAGTGTCTTTAGATGTTCACGCCGCAGTTTTAATTTAGCTTTAGGTTTGGTAAACAGGGCTAATCTTCTGTCCCACATCCAAGTCTGGGTGTGCTGGGCTGTCTTGAGATTTCAGCAGAAGCTGCAACTCTGTATGCTTAGAGGTAGGTCACATTACAGCCCAAATGGGCTCCCATATCATTACAGCAGGAGCAGGTACCTGTCACATTACAGCCCAAATGGGCTCCCATATCATTACAGCAGGAGCAGGTACCTGTCACATTACAGCCCAAATGGGCTCCCATATCATTACAGCAGGAGCAGGTACCTGTCACATTACAGCCCAAATGGGCTCCCATATCATTACAGCAGGAGCAGGTACCTGTCACATTACAGCCCAAATGGGC